>WAAE01008596.1:0-28424 GCA_013400495.1 Nicator chloris
ATTTTTAAAGAAAATCTGCAGCTGCTACTCAAGGTGTTTTGTACTAATATGATGACATATATCTCCTGTCTTTTACTATTTCCTTCCACTACCTTTGCTTCTTGTCAAACTGTAATTTAAAGTGTTTTTCTTCTCTCTCACTCCATAATTTTACTATCATTGTGGACTGTTAAGTAAGATGAAAGGATGAAAAACAGCCTAAAACAAGTACATATAATCACAATTTCAGAACAACAGTAAGTTTAAATTTTCACTTTAAAGTGCGTATATGCTGGAAAACACGTCAGTGAAAATTTCTCCATTCTTTCAGTATTAAAATGAAATTCATAATCTTTGACATATACATGATAAATAAAATTAGTGCTAATAATTTCAGAAATGCTTATCACTGGATTTTTTTTTTCACAGTTCAAAGAAATGTATTATAGTAAGATTACTACATGAAATAAAATTTGGAGTTCCAGTTTATTACTTACACTAAATTCAGAGCACATCTGAACATTCCTAAATTAGCGCTTAGGCAAGGAAGAGGGATTTTTGTTATAAATTCTAAAGTCTAGAGGACCAGTGAAACAATGAACCATATAAGATCATGTCTTCCTATGTAGTACAGAATCACAAAGGACATCTCTCAGACATTCTTGTCTCACTGACTGGAGAGGGTACTGACATTGTTTAATGAAACAGTTCCAAAATGCAGTAAATTTATTTTGAGTGTTGGCATATTTTCTCCCTAATATTCATCTGCAGTTTAACTTCTCATAGACACAGTTATCTTCTCCTAGCTGGAAAATCACAAAACATTCTTTACTAGTTTCACTTTCTCCTCTTATCTCATTTGCAACAGATCTTCTCTATAGACAAAGACTGGTGCTTATTAGCTCGTGGCCAGGTAAATCCATACCTCTGGGCTCACATTGCCCTGTTGTGGGAATTTGGGAAGAATAAGAGTGACAGCTTTTAAAAAAGATAGATAACTTCCTGATGTGAAACACAATACAGTACCTTCTTACAGTGCTTTTGGGATCTTTCACACCTAGCCTGTTTGTTGCAGTCCTGCAGGTGCGATCAGTAAAGGCCAATTTCCAGTTTGCGAAGAAGTATTTGGACTATATCAGGAATAAATTGAACAGTGTACTTCACGCCCTTAGTGGAAACACAGAAGCTGAAATCATCCTGGCAGAAACACAGGAACCTTCAAGGTTGACTGGTAGTCTCAGTTACCATAAAGAAACATTTTGAACCTAAATCCTTTCTCAGATTGTAGCCTTAAATTAAGACTTACTGTCAGCTTTCCTCTCTTGCATTCTTTCCCTCAGATCACATTTTTCTCTGGCTCATTATCTTTCCACCTTCCCTGAGGCAGTAATCTATCAAAGTAAAGCTTTAGTCTGAAAATTCTGCAGAGCCTCCAAATACCAGTAGTTTTCTGGGAGGGCCCCAGAAGAGAAATTTAGTTTGCTAAAATACATATGGAGATATTGAAATCTGTGAGATATTATATCTTTGTTAATTTGTTCTGTGCCTGAAAGATGCACTTATTGCAGGCATAAAATCTTGGTTAATAAAACCTTTGTTCCTTATAAAACTGCCATCCTACTGAATAAAAAAATCCATGGTCCTTGAAGCAAAATGACAGGCATTATGGCATACAGGAATTTTAAGGGATTGCAACCCCTTCTCCAATACATAGAATACCAAATTTATTTCCCTCTACATGTTTCACATGTTTCACAGTTCTGCTCTCTGCCTTCTCATCACTTATATTAGGCAGCCATTCTGGTCATCAGCTGCAAAATAATTATAGTCAGATTTTTAAAATGCATGCTCCTTCTTATTTTAAATTTTCAATTTTGCTAACCTGACTATCTCAGAGAACCCAGAAGACATCTGCAAGAGAAAGAGTATGCAACTATGGGCTGTCAGATGGAGGTAATACAGACTAGGTTCAGAACAAATGAAGTTTTACTGACCTGCTGAGCAGGTTTTCTGAAGAAATCAGTTGAGGTTAAACTAGATGAAATCTGAGAAGTTCCTAGGAGACATATTCCTGGAAGAGATTTTTGCCCTGCCCTTCCTCTTTTATGGCATCCATTTATGGGCACTGTTAGAAACAGGATACTAATTCAGGCCATTCATGTATCTGAAAGAGTATTCCATTCTTATGTTCTGCCTTTCTGTACTGTAGCTTTATACTTCTGTGCTTTTATATTTCAATAATAATTGTCATGTAACAAATATAATTTTTAATACTAATAAGACCTTAGTTTACTAAGTTAACTTGTTAAGGTTGCTATGGTTGCAAGTTTATAAAAATATTAAAAAAAAAATCTGATTTTTCATATTATTTGCTTTCTTAAACATACCAAATTTTCAGTAATATTACGGGGGGTTATAATATTATAGTTTTATAAGCACTAGTTAATGTATTTTTCTTCACTTTTTTAAGTAGAATATTTTTTAATACTCTGATTATAACTGGATTCATTTACTGAAATTTGGTTCAATCTTTCCTACTTTATAAAATCCACAAAGAGTATTTTTATGCCTTTTTTCCTCTAATTTTTTAGTTTGAAATTTTCTAAATTAGACATTTTTAGTAGAACATGTTCATAGAAAAAATTGGGTTCTAAACCTAGCCTTTGAAATAGGCACACAAACAGAGGCAGTAAGTGAAAAATCATCTGTTAGCCCAGCCTAACAAGGCACTATTATGTGTTCACTGCAGAAATTGTGGAAAAGAATTGGGAATTGATTAGCAGGCAAGAGGAACAGGAGTCATCTCAAATGGCTTCAGTCATCTACAATGTAAGTTTCCACTTCTTAATGGTCACATTACATATTCTTTGTAGTTTGAAGAGGAATTAAATATGTCTTATGGGCTAAGATTCAATTCACCTATTTTAAACATATACTTTAGATTAAGAAGAAGCCTAAAAGCACTTACTTTTTCCATTGTCTCCAAAGACCACCTAGAATGACTAATTCAGCTACAGATGACCCCACTCTAAAATTCTGTATGAGAGGTTTTCCTTACTGATTTTTAATATGCTGCTCCCTGGAACTTCACCAGTCTGTACACTGTGTTTTTTAGTTTATAAAGATTAAATATACTTATGAAAGGAACTCCTTTGAGAATCCAAGAATCTAGCTAATATATGTATACACCATAAAACTTAATGCTTAGAGACTAATATATACATTTAGACTAAAACAATAAAATTGAAACCTCTCTCTACAATTAAAACCTTCCAAGCCTTTAAGTTGAAACATTACATCCAAACTGCCACTGGCTGTCTGTAATGATACAACGTTTATGACCATTATTCCGTGCACATGTTCACAGTGCACATGCACTGGTTAAGTCATCTCTCATGACTGTAATTATCTTAAATGCCAAAATACTTGGGAGTTTTGTTGGTTGTATTTTTTATAACATTTATGTTAATAAAAAGTAGATATTTTCCTGGTACAATATAATTGATCAATTTAAGATATGAGACGGATCACAGATTAGATGCTCCTTCTTCTTCCTATTGATTAAAAATAATCCTTAGGAGAAAAACTTGGAAGTAAATATGTACACTGAGGGTACAGGCACAGATAAATTTCTAAGGCTTTTTTAAAGCGCTTTGTGGTTATTCTGAAGGCATAGTGCATAAGCAAGAGGTGACAAAGAGAATTACAGAATGCATAAAGTTTGGAAGTATCACAGTGGTTCAACTGGTCCACCCCCCTTGCTCAAGCAGGGTTATCCTGCTTGACTACTTTGCACAAGATTGAGACCAGATGGGTCTTGAATTATCTCCAGTGAGGGAAAATCCACAACCTCGCTGAGCAATCTGTTCAGTGCATTTCCACATTCAGAGTAAATAAGTTCTTCCTCATATACAGATGGAATTTCCTGTGTATCAGTTTCTGCCCATTACCCTTGTGTGCTAGTTTGAAAGCAAACTAGTGAGAGACTTCAAATCAGAAATACAATTTAATAGGAAAAATAAAATAAATGTAGTAGTACAAAAAAACAACCCACTGACAGAGTCAGGGTATAAACCTGACCCCCTGACAGTCAGGGGGTTTGGCAGAAGTTCAATCAAATGGTGGCTGCAGTTCTCCTGGAGTGATGGTTCCGTTGAAGCAGTGATTCTGTAGAGGAGGTCTGGTCTTCCTCTGAAAGTCCAGTGGCGGAGTAGGAAGGGTCTGGTCTTCCTCTGATAGTCCAGTGGAAAAGGCTGCCTGTGGTGTTCCAAACCTCAGCTTATATTCAGGATGAAATGCTTGGTTCCTCCCTCTGGGCGGAGTATCTCACAATGGGATGTAATCTTATCAGCCATGCGGTGATGGCCCATTAAGAGAAGATGTCCCCCTGGAGGGAGGATGGCTCTGCTGCACCTGGTGTCAATGGCTGGCCCATTAACAGAAAAATAGCTCCAGGAGCTTATCAGGGATGAGTCATGGAGGGGATGGGGAACACTGTCCCACCGGTTCCAACAGCTTATGAAGATGGTAACAGAATACATACTTTTGGATACATCTTACACTGTAACCTAGGACACCTTGTCCTATTGCTTGGTAGCACCAGGAAGAGCCTGGTTTCACCTTTTTGGCAATCTCCCTTCAGATACTTTTAGACATTGACAAGGTCCCCTTTTAGTCTCCTCAGGGCTGAGCTCTCTTAAGAGAGGTTGTCCCCCATCATCTCCCCTAAACATCTTTGCCCCATAACATTTAGTCCTCTGCTGGATTCATTCCAGAAGTATTGCAAAATCTTCTTTTTAATATTTTTAAGAGTTTTGGAAAATTTTTCATTTTTCTAAATGTTGTTTCAGCAAAAACAAAATGTTCTGTGGAAAAGGAACTGCCAGTTTTGTAATGAATGGAGTTCTTGATCAGGATGGGAAAAATTGTATTTATTCCCGTATCTGTTTATATTGCTATCCTTTAAGTACCTCTCTAGTTTCAGTGCATCTAAGACTTATACTCTTTCACAAAAAGAATGAAGATGAGGGTGAGTCAGCTTTTGGAGTTCTTCACCAAGAGAATGATGGTGCTAGTGATGGAGATGCTTTCTTCCTCATCCTATGGCCTTTTTAGAATAATCTTGCATACTTTGCAGCAACCACTACATTTTTTTTTTATTCACTGGCCTGCTATTCCATGTCATACCAGAATTTACATGTTGTGTTTCATGTCTGTTTCTTGTTTATTTTTTCTCTGTCCTTTCCAAAAGAACTAAATATACTCAGGTCCTGAAGTTGCATTCCTTTAAAAAAATAATTGACTCTTGGTGATTAGTTAATACTCCTGAAATCTGTTTTCACCCTACCCCCATTCTTGTGACACTTCTGCAGTTATTCTGTGATTGCACTCCTCTACATTACATCATTATCCTGGGGCCATTCTTTCCACTACAGAGAAGAGTCATGTTTCACTATCAATTAATTACATAACTATATTGAAAGTATATAACATTGTGCTGCATCACACAGTAATTCAAAGCTAAGCAAAACTAAAACAATTTAGATCAAAATCCTTAGTCTTCTGTTGATAAGACATTGGTCTTAAAGATAAGAAAAATAAAAAGAACTCCAGACTCTTTCACAAATTAGGCAAATCACAGCTGACAAGTTTTTTTTCAGAACCTGCAGGTAAATACAAACCTCTGACCTGCTATTACTAACAGCAACATACATTTACCAGTATTATTTATTCAATCTGAAGAGATGAAACAACTTCCTATGGTTTTACTCAAAGCTGTTTTTCTTAGAACATTGAAATACAAAACAAATCTCTCTGTTTCTATCTCCACCATTCTCCCCCGCGGCCACAACATCAACACCAAGGTAATGTGACTTTTTTTTTTTTTGCTCTAGACATGGCAGAGAGGACGTAAAAAATTGTTTGCACCTGTTCTCTCTTTCTTTCTGGTGTGCTTTTTTTTTTTTTTTTGTCTCTTAATATTCTCTGTTTTACTGCTACAAATTGAGTCTTCATCTATACCTGTGGTATTAATATACGGTCTCTGAGTATACAAAGATGGCTTGTGAAAGAGGTAGATTGTTGTGGTTTGTGAAATGGTTTGTTCCTTTCCTCCCCTGATGTTAGCTTTATTTAGTTCTCCCCTAAATGTCAATCTGTTTTCTCCTCCCTGTTTTCCAGATCCTTCCCCATCAGTCTTTGTATCCCCTCCCTCTGGGTCCTGCCTGTCACTCGGCAACCCTTCCTCCCCTTCTGGATGCTTCCACAAGGAGCGTCGAGTGATAGGCAGAGGTCTAGAGGGTCCCTCCCTTCCCTGATATTATTGGTTATTAGTTGTGTCAGTTATTGTTGGGGATCTCCACCCCTTTGCTGTAATTGGAGAGTTTATTGTTCACACCCATTGTTACACCCCCGTATTTAAGATGCTGTACTGCCTTTGTCTGCGCTCTCTGCAGCAGGCCCCCTTGGTGACAGGATCCTCTCCCTGGGAGGATTCAATAAACCGAACTTTGCCCCTGCTGAGAGTCTCTCCCTCATTTCTCTGCCATCGCCGCTCTGCCTCTCGAGGTCCTATCCCGGGATAAGAATCCACGGGGAGCAGACCGAAACCCTGGGTCCCGTGACAGCCCAGGGTGGAGTGCTGCCCTTTTAACTGGCGCTGTTCCTCCTGAGCTAGCTGGGGACAGTGTCCGGTGGGACACATCGGAGGAACATCGGCAGTAGATATCTTGCTTCCTTCATCCCTCCATAGAGGATCAATTATTTCAGGATTTTTTGTTATTGTGTTATATTTAATACTGCAACCAGAAAAAGTTATAAAAGCTCTAAGGTTTTTATGCCTTTCTCAGTCCAGAAAAGAAATCCTTAAAATAAATTTTGTATATATACAATTGTGAAATAAAACAGAAAAAGAAGAAAAATTGTGACACTTTGAAAGTGTTTCCTGGGATTTAGGAATTGTTTTGGCAATTAATGAAAACTTACAAAGTAAACTGTTTCCCTTTGTTTTTCTGACAGATTTAATCTTCTGAAACAGTTGTCGTAATTATTTAAAATTTTCTCCTCTAGTTTAGTATTCCAAACCAGACCAACATGTAGCACAGGATTAAACATAAGACCATTCTTCGACTTTTAGGCCCCAGAAACCAGCTAATGCTGGCAGTCCATAATACTGGGCTTAGTCCAGGTTGTGTCAGCATTTTCAGCATTCTGATGTATGTCAGTGGAGTTCAGTCAACACAATTCAAGCACCTCTGCTGCCGACCAGCTCCTCCCGGATAGCTGGAGCAGTGGCAGCACTATGTTGTGAGAAGCTAGGATGGTGGGAGGCAGGTGCCTAGGCAACTGCAGCTCTCACTGTAGCACAGGCAATGCAGGGAAAGAAGCAGGACAGACTCTCCGGAGCCAGTTCTACACTCCCCAGCTCCTGGTCTCCGAAGAGCCCAGAGCACTGTGAGCACCGACTTTTATTTAGAGGGCGGCAACCTAAAGACAACCAATAGCAGACCAAGAGAGGAGGGGTTTAACTTGGAATGACAAACAGTAACAAACAATGAGGGAAACTCAGGGAGGTACCAGGGTCACATGGGCCAATGGGGCGTCGAGGATCAGGGGATTTCCAGGGAGGGACTTAGGGAGGAGGTTGGCCCATGGGGATAATTGGCAGGGAACATTCTGGGGAAAGAGCCAGGGTTTGGGTAAATGACAACTGAGGGGCAGGTACATGAACTGGGGTAAACCATTAACATTGGCAAAAACAGGGGTACATAGAACAAACCATGATACACCAAGCCTAAAACCTAAAACGGAACTAGGGGGGAATCACACGCAGTTTACACTCCAGGGTAGTGCCATGCCATTTGTGGTATCCCTAAGGGATACCACACACCTCTGTGCAAACAGCTTCTGTTTCACCACTTATGATCTCCTGGATAAGAGGAGGGCTACTGAAGAGGCTGTTGCTTTTGGCTTTCTTCCTTTCGGATCACCTCTAGACAACCTGGACCATAACAGGAAAAGATAGTTTGCAAAATGGCCACATAATCTGATTTTGCAGTAGCTTTCAGTACATATCCTCACACAGCACTGAACTGGTGCAGTGATGGCAGTAACGAAAAAACGAAAACACAGCATGAATTCCCTTTGCTTTTCAGACGTTTCTCTAGTACACTAAAGGCTAAATTTTCCATGTCCAACTGAAATGGATTTACCCCTCTTTGGCACACAGCATAGTTCAATAAAACATAAAAGGAAGTAAAATAAAAGTTTAACCTTGGTCTTCTATTCATCCTTATAGTACCATGGAATTGAACAGTGATGTTTGTGAGAACAATTCAAGGAAAAGCTCTGCACACATTAGTTTTCTTCATGGTTATCAAAATGTAAGCAATTTGTCCCACACTGAAGTGTTGAAAACTAAAAATATTTCTAATGATTAAAGGTTTGTATATAAATTTCTCATCATGTTAAGAAAAAATTTCATAAAGAAAAGATTCATGATCTCTGTTTCAAGGAAAATATATCAGTTCAATTATATCAACAGTGTTCATTCATATGTGTCTTTGGGCGGGCAGTCTATTTTTTTTTTTTGCCAGAAGTTTCTCAAATAACACTTGCCAAATCACAGATATTTTGCAATTTGATTTCTCTTCTGGTCAAAAGTTATTCCCAGGGAATCTTGTGCATTCATATGTGCTACATACTTTCTATATACATGAAATAATAAGTGTGTGCTTCCATTAAGAGTGAAAACCAATATTCCACCCTTACTGAATGTACAGCTGAAAAATATTCATTTTACCAAGAATTAGTCAATCTAATTCTTAAGAATCCAGTTTGCTCCAGTCAAGAACAACATTATTCATCTTGATTTTATTACTCACATCAAGACAAGCATAAAACATTCCTTTCTGAACGGGCATTTCTATGAGTTGTACTAGTTGTCAAAATATTCAAGAGCACAACTAAAACTAATTTAGCATTTATGTATTTTTAATTATTTTAGTTTCCACGTAAACTAAAAGACATCTTTTCTACTATAGTTTTTCAAAGTTTACTGTTTAGCACAAATAAATGGAATATAAACATTTAATTAGTCAGTGGGTGACATAGGTATTTATACTTTAACAAATATCCAGAAGACAAGAAAATATTTGAGTGTTCGAAGAACAGAGTTTAATGATCTTGAAAATATACTGAAACCAAAGAAAAACAAAAAAAATTAGGTTTTTAAACCTCAACTATTTTGAGGTTTCTGTGTTGAAAACCCTGAACAACCAGTCCTTAGGAGCACTCAGAAAGAAACCAAGGTATAACTAGCTTTTCATTAATTATTTTTTCTTTCTGCAAAACCCTCTTGGTATTTCCTTGTTCACTTGTGATAGCCTGGAATGCACCATTCAATTAATACTGCATATACAAGAGGTTTCAATGAGACTTCTGTTCCCTGGAAAGACAAATTATAGCATATCATAAGTGAATCTAAAATACATGTATTTCACAGATACTTTGTAAAATTTCCTCCCATACTGAATACTATCTAAGTAACAGCTAGTAGCACATAATTAATGTATTAGTCTTAGATTAACAGTTTTATTTCACAGTTTTGTCATCTTTTGTGCTTGTTCAGAAATATTTTACAATTAATTGGCAATTTTTGATACTTGTGATTTCACTGCATCTGAATTCCACAGTTTTTATTTTTATTTGTGTTAAAATAAGTGATCACTCACAGTCTACCTTGGCAAATAACAGACATAAATTCCTGCTTCTACTTCAGTTCTCACTCAGAATGGACTATAGGCATTTGTGATTTGTTGATTGTTTTTGTGTTTGAAATTGGGGATTTATTTGTTTTGGTTTTGTTGGGTTGTTTTGGCATTTGCAATTTTTTTCTGCATGACGTGCAGATTCAAATGTGAATTATTGCACAATGTTGATAAATTTTTTACTAACTATGTACATTGAATGGCAGATCTTATTGGAAAAATGTCAGAAATCATGCAGTTAAAGAGATTATCATAATGAATATGTACAGCAAGTCTCCACTTCAGCTTTTCCAATCTTTTGAGCCTTTGATTTTGAAAACTAGATTACACTCTTCTAAGTAGGAGAAAGTCAATAGTGTGGTGAAGGGAAGACAAGAGCAAGACCAAGTTTATACACTGAGTCCTTTCTTCAATGGTGTGATTTCCATGCTTCTTTCAAAGCTTTTTCAGAGAAAATGATTTAAATTAAAAATCTGAATTATTCTCTGGAGATAATTAACTTTCTTTTGTGAGCATACAAAAATGTAAAAGAGCTAGGCTCATTATTTAAATACATCAACTAGTGCTCAATGCAGGATGAATGTAGACTAGGTTTATTTCTTTTTGTTTTCTTTTCATTGAACATTCTGTCTGATTTTCACAAAGGACATTTTCTCTTTGATCCACTAAGGAATGTCATGATCCAGTTACATTGTATTTTCCAGCTCATACACTTCTCACATTACATTAGCTGTCCATTGTTGAACAAGGGTTTGAGGAAAAAAAGCCAGGAGAAGGTGGAACTCTAAAGGACTTTCAGCTGATGGGTCTACTTCTTAATGACTAATCCTAAAAATTGCAACATTGCATATTGTTCTCTGTTTCATACTATTTTATAGATTTCAGATGACTTTGTGAATTATTTTCTTTTTCTGTTCCTAATTATCTTACTAAAGATATGCTAATGAAAAGTGATGTTCAAAATATTTCTTGTTAGAACTAAATGAACGCTAAGTAGTTCTGATTCAATTTTAACTTCAGAAATAGTCTACAACCCCAAAATTCTTTGACCAAGGGGAAGAGCCAGCATATAATTTACATTCAAAACAACTTATCATACACCTATAGTAAGATTATACATTGGGTTTTCTATATAAATCCTTCAGCTTATAACAAAAATTTGCTCTAACTATAGGAATTCCATTTTTTTATAATATCCAGAATGATAAAGAGATATGAAAAAAAAACAGGTAAGTAAATAAATAAATCAGTCAATAAATAAATTCAGGAACACTTTGCTACTCTTTATATAATAATTTCTCTGTGAGTATATTTTTCAAACTGAATACATTTTTATAATAAAAGTCTGTAATGGATTGACTTTGGCCATCTGCCACACACACACACACACAGATGCTCTCTCACTTTCCCTCCTCAACAGGTGAGGAAATAGCAATGAAAACATTTATGAGTCAAGACAGACAGGGAGTTCATTTACCAAATACTAAAATGGGCAAAACAGACAGGATTTGAGAAGTATAAATTTAATTTATCATCAGTCAAAATAGACTACAATGGTGAGAAAAAATTACCCCCTTCTTTTCCCCTTAAAAGACCTTCTTCCCTACCCCATTCCTCTTTTTCCCAGATTGAATTCAATATTGTCATTCCTTACTCCTCTACCTTCCCCACCCAGGAAATGGAGGGGAGGATAGGAGGATGGGGGCTCTCCATAACATCTCCACTCTGCTTCTCCTTCCTTCTCACACTTTTCCCCTGTTCAAGCATCAATTCTCTCCACAGCCTGCAATCCTGCAGGATAATCCTGAGCCTGGATGGTTTTCCATAGGCTGCAGTTTCTTCAGGCATATCCCCCTGCTTTTGTGTCAGATCCTTGAACAAATTTCCCAAATTTTCTAGGAAAACATAATCAATAAGAGAATCAATAACCTAGATACATGTCACAGATGTCCTCTCTCATAAAAAAAAAACCCAGGAGGAATGGTGACGTGTTGTTGTTGCCACAGTAGAAGGCACAAGAGTTCCGTTATTTCCTAACCCAAGAGGTCTGATTTATTTAAACAAACAAAATCCTATTTAAAGGTTTTCACACAGCTGGACATGATCGGTTAATCAATCGCCACCCCATCACCATGATTGGCTAATTAGAATCAACACTTTTTCTGTAAACATTTTGCAGGTGCAGGGTTAATTACATTTTTTTATATCAATGTTGTAAGAAATCTTATCTTTTCTCACAGGGCTCTCAGCCATTCCCAGGCTTGCCGGCTGAAAATGAGACCCACAGTGATGTAGTCAACATTTCATCCTAGGATAAGGAATCTTCCTTTCAAAACTGTTCCTTCAAAGGGAAAACACCACAATTCCTGTGATGTACCAAGATAGTGTGCATGTATTTACTTTTATATATATATATACGTATGTATGTATATACATCCATTTATCCATGTATCTCTCTGTCAATCTATCTATCTATCTACACATGGCTTTTAAGTAAACCCCTCTACATTTAAAAAATCTCTAAAAAATAGTGTCAAGAACTACCAGGTAGTATATCATATTGGTTTTATGTCATTAATAAAGTTAAATAGGCAAATAAATGTGAGACTGAAATGCAATTTACCATATAGTCAAATGTAGAATTTCTTCTGTACAAATTTTAATCTTGATTTACTGTCAGCAATGAAACTCAAGTTATTCAAACCTGTCTTTTCAACTAATGTAAACTTTGAGGCAGTTTCACAGGTCATTAAATATTGTGTTAATTTATGGAAAATAAAATGCAAACCACATTTCATACTTTTCTGTTTTCATATTCTTAATAAGGATCATGAATATTATTGTGGACAGACTGAATAGATTTCATATGTGTATCCTTATTAATTGTTTCTTCCAAAAAGAGGATTAATCTCAAGCATGGCTTTGTTATTTAGTTAGTTTTATTTAAAGCAGATTCCCTGGGGCATTTCAATGAGAACAAAATGTGCAGGGAGTCACACACACAAGCTGATGCACAAACATTTTGAATTTAGATGCAATTACTATTAGGCACTTAACTTAGGCTTTTTCTATGTCACACAAAAGAGAAGTCAGAAAACACACTATTTAAGAATTCATTTCCATAGAAAATCTTCATCAGATGACCTTAATAACTACTAGTCAAATAACTACTAGTTAAATAACTGGAAAAGACATTAAGTCTTGAGGAAATAATCTTTGCAAAGTACTTTTAAAAATAAAATTAAATGCTTCTGATCAATATAAATCTTTATTCAGCTGTGTTTCTATTTTCATCAGGCAAAGGAGGTTTAACTGAACTATAATCCTGATACAAGGCCCTTTTCTAGCAACTTAACTGTTGTCCCTAACTGGTGGTAAATAGCTCAAGCCAAGATGTCAATAAGAATTTTCATACTGTTGGCATCCATAAGATATTTAGCAAACAGGAAAGTGGACAGTGAGTTAGATTGAAAACAATCAGAACTGCTATGCTAAGATGGTTGTGATCAGCAACATCAAGTCCAGATGGACAGCAGTCACCAGCAATGTGTCCCAGCCATCAGTAATTCAGCACCGTTTAACCTGAGTGTCAGGAGAAAAAGTGCACCCTCAGCAAGATTGTAGGCTCTACAAAACTCAGTTTTGGTATGTCAGATGTGTATGTTGCCATTTAGAAGGACCTGAACAGGCTGAAAAAAATGGGCTAACAAGAATGTCATGAAGTCCAACAATGCCATGTACTGCCCTTGGAAAGGAACAACGTATAGGCACACATATTACTCCAAGCTGTAACTCACTCAAATCTGGTCAGAGTTTGTTATATATAAAATCAGATTATTTATTTAATTTGTGACCAATCTGTTGAAATCATGTATTGAAAATACACAACTGAAGAATATGAAAGTGCAACTTCAGTCTTAGAATCACACAATCATAGGAGGTTTTGCATTCAAAGGGATCGTAAACATCATCTATTTCAACCCCATTTGCAGCAGCATCTTCCAAAAGATCACGTTACTCAACACCACATCCAACCTGACCTAGATCACTAACAGTGATGGGGTATCCACAACTTTTCTGGACAATCTGTCTCAGTGTCTCTCCACCTACATTAAAAAACAAACAAACAAACAAAGATATTCTGTTTGTCCAATCTAAATCTAACCTTTCTCAGTTAAAAAAAAAAAACAAAACGCCTCTTGTGCTGTCACTACAGACTCTGATGAAAAGTCTTTCTCCATCTTCCTTTAACCTTCTTCCTTCTTTTAAGTACTTAAAGGACACCACAAGTTCTCCCTGGAGTCTTTTCTTCTCCAGGCTAAACAAATGAAATATACTGTACATACTGCATACACATATTGTTTCTAGTAATCATAGAAGTTTTTCAAGAGGAAATAATCTCCTTGAATTAAATAAAAAAACATGAATTATAACACAAAGTAATTTATAAAATTTCAAAAGCATCAAAAATGTTAAATACTGTCCATTGGGAAAAGCACTAAGAAAAACATAAGTAAAAGATTTAGTTGAAAGATCTTTTCAGTCCAACTTTTATAACACTTTGAGAGTAAAATAACACTGTAACATAATGTGATACACATAGCTTAACAAAATTCCTGTGGTTTCGACATAGGCAAATTTTGTATCTATTTCAACATTTTTTTTCAGCTGTCATTCAAGAAAGATTTTATCTGGCCTGATGACAATGTGAGTGAAACAACAGAAACAGATTAGGCATTTTAGAACTGGCATTGGGAAAAATCAATTATGGTAATAATCATGTGATCATGGAAATGTCAATTCATATTTTATAACATTGGAAAAAAATCTGAATGCACTGTAACATACGCAGGTGAATTACATACTCCTGGGTAGATAACCAAGTGGTACTAGTGGGTTTTTTCTTTAATTCTGTAAAGCTGTAATCAATTGTGTCAGATGAACCCCACAATTTCTGTTTACAGATTACAATCTGTCTTTGGCTGGGTTAATTTTGAATGTAAACCCTTCTGCCTTTAAAATATACACGTATTTCCAGTTTCAGTTCATATATTTTAATGTGAAACCATCACGTTTTTCTTCATCCATTAAAAAAAAAACTTGTCATTTTGTGTTAGAATATTTTCTCAAGAGCACTTTGTAGAAACATAAAATCACTGAAATTAAATGTGTTTATTTTTGCAGTTTCTACAATAGAAAACAAAATAAAAAGAAAAACAGAGAGAAAAAGTTAATTTAGCTCAAGAAGCTAAAGTGGCTGAAAAGATACATAATTTTAAACAAGATTTTAAAATCTGAATTATTGTAAAGGGTGTAAATTTCATTTTGCTGTGCTTTTGTTCTGCTGTTACTATCACCTTGTTTGATTTCAGAATGGCTTACTTCAAGACATACCTTCCAATACAGTCATAACTCGAAAGTCACCCTTTCTAAAGACACGACAAATTTCAAACAACTTAGAAGAGAATAATGGACCATTACTTCCTCATAAACTTGCTAATTACTAAAGGACTGAGATCTATAGTTACCATACATGATGTACTGTCAAAACGATGGATTTGACTTTGATAACACCTCATAGAAGTCAGAAACTTTATGCCCATATATTTCAATTATTACCCAGGTGGCATACTTCTTTTTCTAAAATGCAGCTATTTCTAGCCTTGGGGAAGGCAATGAGCTGTCCAGCACTCTTTTTTTTTTTCTATTTTACTTCCATCAGCACAAATGCACAGCATGAACAGGCACATCTGAAGCAACATGAGCTCATTATCTCTGATTATTCATATCAAGCAATTTTTTGCATCTATGTTTCTCATTTGCTTGTCATCTGAAATCTGGATACCTGAAATCTGAAACATGTGGAAATATCAGTTTCAAGGTTTGGTTTCAAAATGAAAATATCTTTGATTCCTTCCCATACTTTCTTTCCCAGAAAAACCCTCTGCTACCTTAATATTAAACAATACATTCTTTATACGTCTGAAAATAGATGTAGTTAAAGAATAAGTATTAACTTTTTGTTAAAAGCCACATTCTTTCATATAGTTACAATAAGTTTCCTTTTGAGTTCTATGGAATTCAGTTATTTACACACTTGTGTATCAGGAATGTACAACGTAATTCTTTAAAAAAATAAGTCAGTACACATGTTAAGGAAAGCACATATAAAGGAAACAGGAACGTAAAAAATGTCACTGCAGAGATTTTGTGACTCATGGTTATTATTATACATTGCAATATCCTTGTGGTCTGGAACCAGAAAGCTGGTATCCTCTCTCCTCTCACTATAGATGGGATGAATGGCACTGACTGTCACCCTGGTAAGTCTGCCCCCAAGAGAGAACCTGGGCATTCTTCTGGCTCTACTCTTTGGCAGTCAATTTTGACAGTGGCATACTCCATTCTGACATGTGGAAACTGTTCTAGGAAGTAAGGGATTCATGCTTCTCAATGAAACTTAAACTTTCTGTATGTTTACAAAGATCATGAACCTCTGAGTTACGGATATGTAATGGAAAATCTTAGCCAATGTCTGTACTCCACATCTAGTCTTATTTTAAAATAGACATAATATGGAATGAATGAAAACATTTGAGAGAAAAGAGGTGTCCACACATCCTCATTCTGGTGTTGCCTTAGAAAGGCTGACCTGAAACAGAGACTGGACAGAGCTAGAGAATAAAGTAGATATTTATTAAAAGGACAAGAGTCCAACTAGGGCTACACCCCAGGCGGACCCAAAGTGGCAACAAAATGGCCCCCCAGTCATGAGGTTTTACATTTTTATAAGTTTTGGTCCATTTGCACATTTGGGTTTAATTGTCCAATTACATCTTCAGGTTGGGAGGTCCCATCCTTCTTGTTCCTCCCTTTGGTCCACCGTTGTTTATGCTTTTGGGCCTGAAAGTTGTCCTTGGTCTCCAACAGGAAAAGATTTGTTTTGTCTACCTACTCTGTGAAGAGAGCTTACTAGCACTTAATATGAGACTTAGAACTACACACTTAGGCAGTACAGAATCTGAGAACATGAAAGCTAAAACTTAAGGCATCACTGGAGGAAGAAAGAATACAGAAATTTTACACAGGGTCTGTATACAGACAACTTGTGAAATTAAGGAAAATACCTCTTCCTACATAATCATTGAGTAGAATGTATGTTTAGCTCCTGCCCTCTATCCCTCACTGCGGCATAAAAACACCCGTGTAATATTAACAGTTTTCAGATCAGAACCAAAACAGTGTTATGCAGAACCTACTTTAAAGAAAATTAGTTCTTCAGACCCACTACAACTGAATGATACTTTCACAGAAATAGGTCATTTAGAATATGATTTAGTGGTGAAGTTTATACAGTTATGGCAGTAGAATAAATGATCAAGCTCTTTTTACAGCGTCTACGACAAAATAGTGTTGCAGTGGAAAACAAAGGAGATATATATATTTTTTTTTAATCTTTTTTCTTTTAATTTCAGAAAACAGTGTTGACTTCATTAGAAAGGCTTTAAGCTAGGATGGCTGGGGAGAAGATTGCGACCAGCAGTGCTGCAAGAAAGCGATAGAGAGGTCTGCTGAGGAAAGAGCATGGGGTGGCATGAAGTGTAGGAGAAGAGAATAGAGGTGACCCTGCCCCTGATAAGTCCCAGCTGTGTTAATTACCCAATACAGCCTTGCCCCTGATGAGTCACAGCTATAGCTAATAAAGATAAGTGTGATAAAAGGGAGTGGGTTAGCTAGTGAGGGAGAATCATGAAGGGGGAGGAACATTGAGGAAGAGAGGCTTGTGAAGAAGGGTCGTGGAGAGAGAGCATCACTGCTGTGAAGTCAGTCTGGGTCTGCACTTAGAGCCTGTTGGCACCTGCAGCCGCAGTCTAGCTGGGTAAAAGCCTGCATTCAGAGTCTACATGCATACAGAGTCTGCATGCAGTCATAGTTTAGCAGGAAATAACCAGCAGTCAGAGGCTGTAAGGGAAACCTAGAGGAGGAGCTTGCTGCAGCCAGAGTCAGTGAATAGTTGGAGTCAGGATGGCTGAGCTGTAAAGAGGAATAAACCAAGACCCTTTTCAAGCTGCGATAAACAAGAAGTCTGTGTCTTGGCTCATTTTTACTCTCTAACAACAGGGCTGCTGCAACAATGAAGGAAAGGGATCAAAAAGTCAACACAACTGAGACTGGGGTTACATGCAGTACCTGCATGTGGGTAACGAAGTACCTACAGGCACTGTGGTGGACAAATCCCCCAAATTATGTCTAGGAACATGCTGAAATGAGAAGGTGCTCTGCTGAGGCCAGGTTTGCCGAGGAGGAGAGGTTTGTGGTGGCAGACCCTCTGGTCTGCACAACAACAGCCCAGACACAGAGGGGGTGAGCAGCATTGCTGAAGGATGACCAGGAAAAACTGACTTTTGCTTAGTAGCAAGCTGGTTTTTGAGGCATGTAGGGCAGAGGGCTGGTAAGAAATAGATCCTGCAGAAAATCAGATACATGTATAAATCATACAGAAAGATAAAATTATCTAAGGTTCCAATAAAGGCACTGAGGTATATCACCATTTCACCATTTTGCTGGAGAAATGATATATGAATCACATATGTTTTCAATGCATCCTGCAGAACAGCTGTGCTACCTCTATTCCAAAAATCAATGAGGTCATGTTGGATTTTTACAATACTCCATATTCAGTCATGAATACAATATTCCTTTTTATTTTAGTAAGATCCATAAAAATGTTCTGAAGAACACCCAGCTGACATGGTGCTGACCCTCCTGCACTGTGCCCCAACTTGTGACAGATACGGCGCCCACGTGCCTTGAGAGCTCAAGGGCTCACCAACCTGTAGGGCCCATCGCCCTGCACGGCCTGTGCAACAGGGTCTGCTCACTGCCTGGCCGTCTCTCCATCAGCTCTCCATCCTCTTGCTGCCTCAGGTGCTGGCCTAGGGGTAGGCTCAGGGGGCACCAAGCCCGTTGCTCCCCCTCTGTCTCCCCTCGGGCCCTGCCATAGGGACATATTAGCACTGAGCTCTGTCTTGGGCTGCTTCTTTTGCACGCAACTCTGGTGTTGTGGGTGATTGTCCAGGGGCCGGAGTGCCACATGGCAATCATCCTTTATTCAGCTTGCCTGTTTGTGGCTCTGCTTTTCCATGTTGTCACCAGCACACAACAGATGCCACCAGAGGAAGTTGATAACTTCTGGAGAGCATGCCAGGAGGAACATCGCCTTCCCAGTGACCCTAATGGGTCCCAGTCCTCCTGTCTTTTCAATGTCCTTGTGGCCAGCGCCAGTGCTCCTGGTGTGACATGGGCTTTGCTTTGCACACAGGTTTGCAGTGCAGGCCGTGAAGGCTCTGTTCTGCCAGCTGTGATGTGACAAAGAGCTGATGGCTATGGAGAGCAAACACGCCTGGGACATGCTGCTCTGTGCTCAGTTGGTGCTAAGGTCTTTTGCCCTTCCTCTCCTGTTGTGGTTTGTGATTTGGTTCATTCTGCTTCCCCTCAGATTGGTTTGTCCCAAGTTGTCAATCCCCTGTTTTCCTCCCCTATTTCCAGGCTGTTCTCTGTCTATCTTGTTCCCCCCTCCCCTGGGCCCCTGCCTGTCACCCGGCTGTCTCTCCCCTTCGTCCAGAAGGTTCCAGAGAGAGTGTCGTGTGATTGGCTGGAGATCCCGGAGTCCCTCCCTACCCTCCTCTCTATGGTCACCTGAAGTGTCTGTTGTTGTCCTGATCCTCCACCCCCTGTTCTCCATTGATGAGTGGTTGGGCCCCTCCCAGAGAGTCTCCCCCAGTTAAAAGTTACTATTCTCCCTTGTTCTGGGTCCTTTGTGGGCAGTTTCCCTGAGTTGAGGAAGCTCCTTAGAGCTCACCAATAAACTTGGATTACAACCCCTACAAAGGATCGCCTCTCTGCCCTTGCCATCGTTGTGGTACTCCACCGTGGGGACGCTGGTTCACACAGGACCCACAGCTGACATCTAGCTCTCCTGAGTCGAAGCTGCTGGGAGTGCTGGGTGGCAGCCTCCTGTTGCTGCTGTGCCACCGAGCTAGCCGGGGTGGAACAGCTGAGCAGCAGCTCAGTGAACAGGCACTGCGACACTCTCCTTCAGGACAACAGCCAGGTGCAGCTGATCTCCATTCAGCTTTTGCAAAAGGTGATGGGCTTGGTAGTGGCTGAGGGAAAAAAGCCCCTGAAGGCAATTGTGAGCCAGAGCCTGCTGCCACTCTTCTTACACTGCCACGAGGTGAACCAGCATGTGGCCAAGGTGAGGTTTTGTGTGATGCTGGTGCATCTCTGAGAGGGGGCTCAGCTGCCTCCTGCCCTGGCACCTCCCGGGTTGCAGGCTCCTCCTGGCCTTGGCACAGGGACGCAGGTCGTGTGCCCTGGGCTGTGCTGCCATCTCCCGGCCTCTCGGGAAATGCTGAATTGTGCGGCCTTGTTCCTGAAGAGGAGCGATCTCGAGCAGGTGCTGAAGACGGAGAAACTGGTGAAGTTCGCCGAGTGCCTGGTAAGGACGGCCCAGAGAAGAAGGCTGAGTCTCAGCCTGGCGAAGCGCCCTGACGGCGGTGCTCAGTGTGTGGGGTTGGCAGCTGTGGCCCCCGCCCAGTGCCGCGCCCAGGGGCGCCAGCCTGCGCCCCACACGCTGCTCCCTTCCCTGGGCCGGAGGGCTCTGCTCCGGGCTCCTGCAGCCCCAAGCCGGGTGCCGATGGAGCCCCCACCCAGCGGCGCTCTGGGGCGGGGCGGCACCGCAGCTCCCCAGGCAGCACCCGGCCCTCTGCCCCCTGCAGAGCCCGGCGCCAGCAGCTGCTGGCCAGGCCTTGGGGTTGTGCGGGCAGGGCAGGCCGGGGCTGGGCGCAGTGACAGCCCGGCCGAGGGGCTGAGCCCGCACCAACCCTCCCCTCCTGCCGCCCTCTCCAGATGGTAGAGGACGAGAGCTGAGCGGCCAAGCACCTGTGCCGGGTGCTGCTGTTATAAATAAGTTTTTGGTACGGGTTTCTATGTTAGTATGTAAAATGAGTTAATGCAATAATTAATTACCCTATGTCTGTATCCCCAGTGAATTGTTAATTGTTCTACCCTGTTGTGGCGAATCACACTTGGTTTGTTCTACTCTCCCCATGTTAACCTTTACTTAGTTTATCCTGTTTTGCCAATCAACCTTTCCCCTCCTAGTTTTCCAGACCCTTCCCCGTCCATCCCTGTGTCCCCTCCTCCTGAGCCCTGCCTGCCACTTGGCAATCCATCCCTTTCTCTGGAAAGTTCCCTGAGGAGCGTCGAGTGATAGGCTGAGGCCTCGAGGATCCCTCCCTCCCCCACTGTTATTGGTTCCTTGTTCTGTATGTTATTGTTGGGTTCCTCCGCCCCTCTGCACTCATTGGAGGATTTCTTGTTAACACCCCTTATCCTCCCTCTGTACCTCCCCCAAATAAACGACTGTGCACAACTGTGCTCGGCGCTCTTTGCAGCTGGTTCCCTTCAGCTAAGGAGCTCCCTGTTTGGGTGTTCCAATAAACTGGATTTTACCCCTGCTCAGAGCCTGTCTCCCTTTCTTGCCATCGCCTCGCTTTCTCTTCGGGGTCCTTTCAAGAGGGAAAAGAAGCCCACAAGACACAGCCAGAAACCCTTGGCCAAGTGACAGCCCAGGGAGGAAAGGTGTGTAATTACTGCAGCTGCGCCTCTGTAGCTAGCTGGGGACTGTGTCGTCTCAAACACACTCGAGGAACAGCGGCACTACCCCTGTACCCCTAATTAATTACCCCGTTTGCTCTTAATTACCCTACCTCTGTACCCCTTATGCTGTTGGGAGTTCTCGCTGCTGCTGCCCAACATGGCGAGGAGGAGGAGTTATGTAAATAAAGAAGACTAAGGAGACTGAGTACTATTAAGAGAAAGAACCCCAAAAAACAACAAGCCAGCACTGAGTTGAGAGCCAAGAACAATGCCTCAGATCCAGAAAAGCTTAGTGCTGCTTTCTGATCCTGGTTTTAGCTTCTCACCTTCTTGCCCTGACCAACAAGCAACTAGTTAAGCAGGTTATGCCTAGACATCCGAGCTGACAACACCTTCTTGGGTTCCCATGAGGCGGAAGGACAGATTCGACTGCACGTGAGCAGCGGACGAATCGGCACAACCTCCTCCTCCTGGCAGCGAAGACCCCGGGCTGGCTCCCTGGACGGATCCCCTCCCCACTGATTCTAATAAAGAGCTGAATCCCTTTTAAATAAAGGCTTCGGCCCTGCTCATTTTAAAACACTGCCATCCCTGGAGAGGCCAGAGAAGCCCCTGCGATAGGAGGCCATCAGGTTCATTGGTGAGCCATGAGCCTGGGCTCCCTCTGCAGCCGTGTCGCAGCTCAGCCCCAGCCCTGGCAGTGACGTCCGTGCCCCGTGCCGTGGACTCCCGCCTGCCCTCAGGGCTGCTGCCACCCTCTTGCAGCCATGCCCTCGGGTGTCAGGATGCAGCAAGGGCCCAGGCTGAGCCTTGCCGGGCCAGCAAAGCGTGTGGCCACAGGGCTGGCGGCGCTGCCAGGAGGGAGCTGTGCCACTGGGGCCGTGACAGGCTCTGTCTTCCTAGGGATTGCCGGGGTGCTCCTGATGGGGCAGAAGGAAGAGCTCCAGGCCCTTAGTGAAGGTGAGTGAGGGCAGCGGGCTGTCAGTGGGATCTGGCCGGGGGGAGCTGCAATGCCTGGGCAGGGAGCTGCAGTGCCTGCCCCCACTGTGGAGGGCTTCCCTCCCTGTGTGGACAACGTGTGGGGACGGCAGAGCACAGCGAGATTTCAGAGACGCGGGTGGGGCGATTCGTGGCCATCACCTTTCCACTAATCCCGTTGGCCCCTTCTCTGCTGTGGCCATGGCAAGAGCTGGGTGGGATGCTCCTTGGCAGGAGGGTCTCCTTGGATTCCTGCAGATCCAGGCTCTGACCATGGCTCCGTTCCTCTCTCTTCCAGCTCTTCAGGCCCTGAGAGAAGACAACAGCCCCTCTCTGATAAGCCTTTTTGTTCAGCTGACATTTGAGGGGTGAGATGCAGAGCTACATTCATCTGCGAGCTCAGAAGAACCAGGGTCTCGAGGTGGTTCAGGTACCACAGAAGATGAGACCACCTGGAGACCAGAGGAGACCAGCTGGAGCTCCAGCCACAGCTGATGATTGGCACAGCTGGGCCTGTGGGAAGCTCGCATGCCTTCAGCCCTCTCCCTGCCTGCCACACTATCCATCCCCTTTTTTCCCTCTTTCCTCATCCCTTTGCTTTGCCTTCCATTAATAAAGAGTTGGGCTTGTTCACTTTATCTACATCTCTGTGGAGCTGAAGCGATGCAAATCTAGAGCCTTGGGACACATGGGCCCCTCTTGTCTTTTTCTTCCATGCCATGTTCTGTGCACAGACACAGAGGAATGAAGGCAGATCAGGCTGGAAGGGTCACTCTCCTGAAGGTCCGGTTCCAGAAGACAGTGGGGCTAAAGGTCTTGCTGAGCTCCCTGAAGGTCCTGGATTTTAGAAGAGCCAGCCTGAGTGTGCTCTGAAGCCAGCTGTGAGGGATTCCATGGCAAGCATCCATGGAGGGCAAAGGAGCTTGGAATGCTGGAAACTTTGAAGAATAGCTTCCTGAAAGCACAACAGTGCTCCATCCTTACACAGGATCTGGTAGAGGCCAGAACCAGAGACCATCTGGGCTTACCAGGGACTGGTGGGTGTGCCTAAGGGCAAGTGAAGCAGCAGCACGGTGGCCGAGACTTGGACACGCGACCGTGCCAGTGCCCAGAGCGCTGTCCAGCAGTGCCGGGATCCCAGATGCAGTTCTGGTCCCCACAACTGAGGAATCCCAGCCCCTGCCTCAGACCCAGTCAGAAAGCCAACCAAGTGAGAGAAGAGGGAGGGCAGCCTTCCAGTCTCTCGTGGGCATGGCTGCAAAACAGTTCCTGCTGCTTCTTCCTCCGCCTGTGTTTGAGGTGTGCTGATGGCAGAGCCAGCCAGGTTGTGCTCTGTGTTCCAAAGGCTGTTGAGAGAGGGCATGAAAAGTGCTGCGTGCACAGTAGAGAGTCTGGGAAGGTGCTGGCAAGAGCGTCTTGTGGGAACACGGCTCTCTGGTCTCTGGCCAGGAACAGCCTGGCTTTGCTGCCGTGACCACAGGCAGGTGAAGAGGCAGTGGGCAGCTTGTATTTGTAGAGGGCCTGGGGCTGCACGTCTGAACCTCCACCTGGAAACACCCTTGGGGGAATAGGAGCCAGAGCTGGAGTGCCTGTTCTGAAAGGACCAGAAGTAATTGAGCCTTGCCAGGCTTTCTTGAGAGCGTGTTGGTGTTCCCTAGCAAAGCTACACTTTTGGGGAAACGCCTTTGGAGGAACGGGGCTTGCCTTTCATGTAAAGTGTTTCCCAAGGAGCTCCCAGTGTGGTAGGTACAACTGACCCCCTTTGGCTCTCTGCGGTCCTTTCAGTCCTTGAANAGGGCAAAGGAGCTTGGAATGCTGGAAACTTTGAAGAATAGCTTCCTGAAAGCACAACAGTGCTCCATCCTTACACAGGATCTGGTAGAGGCCAGAACCAGAGACCATCTGGGCTTACCAGGGACTGGTGGGTGTGCCTAAGGGCAAGTGAAGCAGCAGCACGGTGGCCGAGACTTGGACACGCGACCGTGCCAGTGCCCAGAGCGCTGTCCAGCAGTGCCGGGATCCCAGATGCAGTTCTGGTCCCCACAACTGAGGAATCCCAGCCCCTGCCTCAGACCCAGTCAGAAAGCCAACCAAGTGAGAGAAGAGGGAGGGCAGCCTTCCAGTCTCTCGTGGGCATGGCTGCAAAACAGTTCCTGCTGCTTCTTCCTCCGCCTGTGTTTGAGGTGTGCTGATGGCAGAGCCAGCCAGGTTGTGCTCTGTGTTCCAAAGGCTGTTGAGAGAGGGCATGAAAAGTGCTGCGTGCACAGTAGAGAGTCTGGGAAGGTGCTGGCAAGAGCGTCTTGTGGGAACACGGCTCTCTGGTCTCTGGCCAGGAACAGCCTGGCTTTGCTGCCGTGACCACAGGCAGGTGAAGAGGCAGTGGGCAGCTTGTATTTGTAGAGGGCCTGGGGCTGCACGTCTGAACCTCCACCTGGAAACACCCTTGGGGGAATAGGAGCCAGAGCTGGAGTGCCTGTTCTGAAAGGACCAGAAGTAATTGAGCCTTGCCAGGCTTTCTTGAGAGCGTGTTGGTGTTCCCTAGCAAAGCTACACTTTTGGGGAAACGCCTTTGGAGGAACGGGGCTTGCCTTTCATGTAAAGTGTTTCCCAAGGAGCTCCCAGTGTGGTAGGTACAACTGACCCCCTTTGGCTCTCTGCGGTCCTTTCAGTCCTTGAAGCCTGTTGCACTTGGCAGAAGGGCAAGGGAAGGGAGAAGGCTGTGAAGAGCAGGTTTCGCATCCACCTGGACCTGCAGAGACCAACCCAAGCATCTGCAGCAGGGTGTGTTACTCCCCTTTGGACAGAGGTGTGAGCACGAGCATCTCTCTCCAGTTGTGAGCCCCAAAGCCCTCTTTGAAAGCTATGAATTAAAAGGCCTTTAATTCATACGAGTACACACACACACTTTTCACATCTTATCTGTCTGCTGTGTTTCAACTCTTGGCAATATGCATTTGCCTCTTGCATGGTGGAAGCTGCTCTGGCCCAGAGTGCCAACACAGAACTGGGCTGTGTGGGCCAGTCAGCGTGGAGAGTCTTGAGTGATCTTGGTGTGTCCCTGGCATCAGAAAAGGCTTGGAAGGTTTGCCTCCCAAGGCATCCTGCTCATTGGCTCTTCCTGTGCATCTTGGAGAGAACAAGGCAGGCATTTCTAGCAGCTGGGCATTAAGAGGCCTTAAGATGAGGATGTGTTGTGGAGCAGGCCCAGCTGAGATACCCTGAGAGGAGTCCAGTGCTCCTTGCTCCTCTCTGCTGACACATGAGCATGTGTCCGGTTTCAGGGCGACCCCGGCTGTGTGAGGGGGTGCTGCGTGGACACGAGACAGACAGTCCTGTCCTGCTGGGTGCCAGCAGTGCCTTGCAGCAGTCTTGCGTCCACGTCAGGATGCTGGCCAAGAGAGGTCCTGGAAGCTGAGGCAGCTGATTTTAAGCTTTTGCTTAGGTACCTACAGGTCAATGCCAATGGTGTTCCCTCAGGATAGAGCAGTCCTGAGGGGTCCGCCGGAGCTGCTTGATGCCGCCCACTCCTTGGGGCACCAGTTGCTTTCATGTGGAATGTTCTACCTACCCCAAGAGTAAAGAGGGAGCTAGAGAAAGAGCTTGCCAGGCTGCTCTCGATCCTTTACCAGCAGTCCTGGTTAAATGGAGAAGTCCGAGCTGAGTGCAAATGTGCAAATGTAACAGCCGTGCACAGGAAGGGTCGTGGCAAGGATGATCCAGGAACCATAGGCCTGGCCAGCTGAGCTTGCTACCAGGGAAGGCCTTGGAGCAGATCCTCCTGAGGGCCAGCCCATGGCATGTGCAGGGAACCAGGGGCTCTGCTGGAGGGTGGGAAAGGTCCTTGGAGGGATGGGGACAGCCAGGGGACCTGGCGGGGTGTTGAGGTGGGGTTGGTGTTGGTGGGCGTGTTGGGAAGGAGTTGTCTCGAAGGTGAGAGGTCTAGGCTGGAATTTGAGTCAGTTTGGAAGCAGCATCTTTGGCACAGCTTTGGTTCTGGAGGCCAGAAGGAATATCTGTGACTTTTTTGTTAGTGGTCCTGATTCTCCTGCAGGGAAGGAGAGGGTAGAGGTGTCCTTGATTGACCACTTAGATATCTGTACCAGGGGGAGGATTAGCCTTTTTGCAATCTACTCATTTGTTTGGGCTACTTTTGTAACACTGAGTGGACTTTCCTTGAGAAACTTGAGAACTTTTATTCCTTAAGAGAATTAGGTTATTATCATCCCTTCACTGAAAACCATTTGCAAACCAAAGAAAAGCTTTTTATTGCCTCTGTGTGCCGCCAACCGAACCCGGATATCTGTCAGCTGCAGCGGCACGATTCTCTGGAGAGACGTGTGTGGTGTGGGGTAGCTGCTTAGGCAGCTACTGCTCCAGGAATAATCCAGATGATGCAGGGAAATAACAAGCAGGACAGGCTGTCCGGGAACAGGTCTGCACTCTCCAGCTCCTGGTCTCCGAAGAGCCCAGAGCAGAGGGAGCATCGACTTTTATTAAGGGATGGAGAATCTGAGGGTAGCAAATCACAGAACACTAGAGGAGGGACAGAATTCGGAGTGCCACATAACAGAATCCAGAGGGTAAACCAGGGGAGGACACAGGGTCACATGGGCCAATGGGGCATTGAGGATTAGGGGATCTCCAGGGAGGGGTTTAGGTAGGGGTTGGCCCATGGGGGAGATGGACAAAGAACATTCTAGGAAATAAGGCAGCGTTTAGGTGAGTGACAATCAGGGGGTGGACACAGCAACTGGGGTAAACCATTAACTACAGCAGGAACAGGGGTATGTGGAACGAACCACTACATACAGAACTTCAAACAAGAACTAAAACCAGGGGGGGAATCAGACACTGCATACCCTCCAGGGTAGCGGGATGTCATTTGTGGTAGCCTTAGGGGTTACCACATCTGTGTAGTGCTATTTTTTGTGACTCTCAATGGATGACGTTAAGGCAAATGGGTTGCTGCTTTGAGATGGGAAGCAAACTTCCAAACCTTTCACATTCTCAGGCCATCCCAGTTAATTTGGGAAGTTTGAAAATTTTTGGAATTATTGAGTTGAGCAAAGAGGAAGTAAAGCTTTCCTAAATCGAGGATTCTCCAATACCCTGAGCCAGCAGAGCAGAGCAGTGTTTGCTGATGATATGAGCCATTCCTAAAGATCCTGTCAGGCTGTCTTGGACACTTGGTGTAAGGGATTCCTTCCAACCTGGGCCACTTTGAGTGGGCTGGGGGTGGTCCCAGGGCAGGGGGGAGTGTGTGCAGGGGCCCTTTGTGACACGGTACAGCATGGTCACCGTGGCATGGAATGGGACAGGGTGTCAAAGGGCCCTCTGTGACATGTGGTGACATATGTGTTGGCGGTGACACAGCCGCGCCACAGTGCTCGGTGCACGCGACGGGACAGGACGCGCCAGAGCGGTGCTGTGAGGAGCCCCCACACAGCGCCCTCATTTGTGTCTGACCCGGAGCTTTTCCGAGGCATTATTCCTGCAGCTGACCTTGTGGCCAGACTGCGGGACTTGGTGACCTGAATCCTTTACGGGGAATTTCCTGTCATTGTGGCAGGAGCCCTTGAGACCAGATCGTGAGATTTGGTGACCTGAATCATCTACGAGGAGTCTCCTGTCATTGTGGCAGGAGCCCTTGAGACCAGATCGTGGGATTTGGTGACCTGAATCATCTACGAGGAGTCTCCTGTCATTGTGGCAGGAGCCCTTGAGACCAGATCGTGGGATTTGGTGACCTGAATCATCTACGAGGAGTCTCCTGTCATTGTGGCAGGAGCCCTTGAGACCAGATCGTGGGATTTGGTCACCTGAATCATCTACGAGGAGTCTCCTGTCATTGTGGCAGGAACCCTCAAGACCAGACTGTAGGACTTGCTGCCTCAGACCTTTCCTGAGGCACCTCTCTTGAAGGTGCCCTCGAGGCCAGACTCTGCCATGGCAGGCAGATTTCTTGGCCTGTTCAAAGTGTTCAGGGGGAAAAGAAAGACAGACCCTGGAGCTCCCCCAGCACAAGAGCCTGAAGAG
>WAAE01008597.1:0-101219 GCA_013400495.1 Nicator chloris
TTAATAACAGTACATTTAATAACGGTACATAATGAAACAGCTTTGGGTAAGATTTGACAGTAGATTCCAAAAGCTGCAAAGTCATTCAGAAACACACTGCAGTGACCACCTTGGTCACTCTGATCCTTTGAGAACTCTCCACGTGGAAAATACTCTTAAAACCATCACCATGGCCCCTCTTAAAACAAGTGGATCAGTGGATCAAAGGGGAAGAGAGGACTGGAAGGGCAGAACACAGTGGCTATCACCGTTGTGGGTGCAAATTACCTGCCAGCACTCCTTGGGCTCTTAATTGAGAGATTTCTCCAAGGTGTGAGAGCCCCTGAGATTCCAGCACTGGCTGGAAAAACCACCAAGTGTGTACATCAGCAGCTTCCCACTGACAATATGCTCTATGTATTCTACTGCCCATCCTTAATCTACAGGGCTGTCCTCAGCCTGTAGAAAGCTTTCCAAAATGTGAAGGCTTAATTAACCATATGCAAAGGGAAAACCCCAAATTTCACTGCTCAAAAGCCAAGTTTTCACAGTGCAGAAAGAATCTCTTAAAACCTAAATAGTTCAAGGGAGTTGTTTGATCTTTGCCATCTCTCACTTGCTTTGTGTTGCTTCCTGTCCAGTCCAACCAATCAAGGCAAGGGGATTATTAAATTAAGGTATTATTAAATTAGGAGGCAGAAAGGGGAAGTTTTACATTCTGAAGAAAGAAAGACCTTGTAAATAACAATAACATCCTGTGTGTTTTCTGACCCAAGAGTTAACCTGCAGATGAGCAGACTGAGTCCATGGACCAGCCCATCCAGCAACTGCTGGATGCTTTCAGTTCCATCAGACTTGAATGGACTGCTGAGAAGGGAAGCAGCTTTAAAACATGGGAATGCTGGCAAGAAACATGAAAACAAGTCTTTTAGGGCTTCAAATCCTCAGCATGGACAGTCAGAAATGTGTCCACAGGTTTCTTAAGGCTCTTCCACCCAGGCAGTCTCCTACTCTGACATCACATTTTGGAGCTAGCCACTGACCTTTAAATTGGCAGGTAACTGTACATTTGCTGAGCCAAAGGCCTGAAATTAATTCTCTTTAAGCCAGTATCTCCATCCACCCTTCCTTCTCTCCCTCCTCCTTCTTCTCATTTTTATAATTAAACATCTGAAAGTACTGCTTGTTGGGTGGTATTTCCAGCTTCAGTCATAGCTGGCTCCAGCATAGGAAAACTCTTCTCTTTTGAATACATATCACTTGGATTCTTCTGTGTGAACTATTCTCTGTATTGCTTGGATATTTTTAATGATATTTTTATTTGTATTTTCAATGGCTGTGAAAGAGCTCAATTGATACAGCTTGTGAGGGTATATTTTGCTACATAAACACAATTATTTTTGTTATATACACCCACTCTGTGCAAGAAATGACATTGTAAGCTCACAAAACTGTAATGCTTCCCATATGCTGAACTAACTGGCTGTCTCAATGGATCAAATATAAATATTGATGCAACATGTGCCACTTTACAAATTAATCATGTACAGAGCAGGCTGGTTATGACAGATTCATCTACACTGCCAATTCCTTCTGTCCAGAATATCCAATGTCCATTGATACCTCCAGGGATGGACCACATGAAACAGGAATGTACAGATGTGAGCAAGTGACATTCAGATCTGAGGGGAAGAGAATTCTTCTTTTGTTGCTTTAAACACGTCTGCCCCTGTGGAGGGTTGTGGGTGGCTGTCAGGACTGGGTGAGGTGAGTCTGGGTTCCTAATCATCCAGTTCATCTCTGAGTTACTCCAATTTCTGTTCCACAACAAATTTTGTGCTAAGGATTGGAGTCCACGTAGGAGTCAGTTCAGCAAATATCCTCCTGTCATTTCCCAAGCCTTCAGGTTTTGTCTGAATCAGAGCAGCTCTGCTGGATCAGGAGTTAGACACCTCCTATTTTAAATCAGCATTATCTCATCTGCATTAGATCTGCAATGTCACCTGCCATTGACTTTGTGCTTAGATCCCTCAGCAGCTCATGGGGATGTCAGACACAATAATTCTTGATTTTTCACATATAGATATTGAAGGTTATATGTCAAAACCTTTGTGCTCATGAGTGAACATGCAAATAATACAAAGCTCATTCCCATCCCAGGAACTCCTTTGCTTCTGTTCTATTATATGTTTTCCATGGGATAATATGGAAGAAGAACTGGGGAAAATAGCATGTGAGGTTTTTTCCATACCCCCCTGCAAAGTACACCACAAACTAGTAGGATATCAACAAACACTTGGTTTTACCACCATGCCTTACCAAAATCCCTGATACTCTTTTTAACCTCAGATTACATTGCTACAGATCCAGATGTGGAAAAAAAACAAAAAAGGCAATTATACAACAGGTTTTGTAGTTCAGACAATTCTTCTGGATTTTGTGCACATGCACTAAATAATTTATCAAAGTTCAGTGCTAAGCCAAGTTGTTGTATGGAGACAAGCTACCCAGTCTGGAACATCTTGTACCACAGTTTGTAATGCAGAAATATGAATAATCCATGGAAAATACTCAAGTGAGGAGACAAAGCCAGAACTGCAGGCAGCAATCAAATGCAAAAAGTGGGTACTAAGTATGTAAAACACTGTTTGCCAGCACCAGGTCCAGCAGACAACTTCAATTTCTCCTCTGCCACCTGTGGCACTCTCCCGACACTCTGCCTGTCCAGTTTGCAGAAGCTATTTTTGAAAATCCATCCATTTTCCAATTTGTGCTCCCCTTTCATAGAGTTGACACTCACTTTCAGAAGAAAGTAGTAACAATTTTGTTGTGCCAGGATAGCCTAATATGTGGCTTATTATCATTGAACATACTGTGGATTCACCAGCCAGTTGAAAGGACGTGTGATATGACAAAACACTCAAGAGAAAACTGTAGACAGAGCCAAAACATCTTCACCTCTTAAATTGTTAAATCACAGCAAAGACTGCCCTTGATCTCTAGCCCAGTTCTGCTATACAGGAGGTCTCTCTTTTCACAGAGACCTTAAATTACATCCTGAAGCACAATCTGTAGTCTCCAGTGGAAAGTTCTCATGCTGTCATGAGGCTCAGACTAATCCTCCTTTGAGAAAAGCCAGTACAAGGTCATGTGCATCATAACAGTCAGCTGAGCAGCTTGTCTTCTCCTCACCCCTCTGCTCTGTGACATCTGACACTGTTTTTAGTTCCACTTCTGCCAGCAGTTTTGAATTAACCTCAGCAGCACAGAGCAAAGCAGTGTAGCGGGTTAGAAAGGGCCCTGCTCTCATGAGTGTTCTCTCATCAAACACACAGGCCCAGGGAAGAACAAAACCCTCAGGGAATCCTGTCCCTGAAAGCCATTTGTCCCTTGAAGAGCAATAGGAGAAAATGAACCCAGTGTGAGGTGCAGGTTGCAGTGCCCTACCCCACCTTCCCCATGGCTGCAGCATCCATGACAGCGAAAGCAAACTGCTGCAAAGCCTAAATGAGCACTCACCCTCCTCTTCCTCCTCCAACACATCAGGCTGCTCTTGTTCCCAGCCTGCTACAGATTTTCTGTCTCTGAAAAATCTCTGGAGAAGATAAATTCTCTTTGCTAGAAGACCATGTGCATTTTGAGGAGAAAAGGTCAAAGACCTACCTAGCTTTGAACAGGGGATCCAGTTTGCTCAGAGGATGGTAAAAATTGGTGCATTTGAAATGTTCAGCCTCAAAACCAAGTCAAATAAGTACAGAAAAAAATCAAATTAAGACCTTATGATTCACCTCAAAAACAAGGAGTAAGGCTGGAAAAAGTCTAGGTGATTTAGGAACCTCTATGCTAAATTTAGGACTGCTTTTGCTTTTTGGTGCTTCTATGCATGATCAAAGTAATAACCAAGTTTACTCACTCCAGCTGCCTTCAGGTGTAAGGGATAAATACAGAGATGCTGCTGCTTTTGATGATTTTGTTTCAGGGATAGTGAGGCTTACACCAAAGGCTTCATTGACGCCTTTTAGATTGGAGTTCAGCTTTAAAGTGAAACTGTAGTAACGTCACAAAGCACAAAAGAAGGAAAATTTCCTTAGTGCCCAAATGTATTTGGGGCATTTTGAGGCTTCAGAGAATCTGTTCCTGCTTTCCTTCTCAAAACCCTCCTCTCTTTGCAACATTTTTTTTTCTGCCACGTTTATCTACATTCATTCATCATCCAGTAATGATTCACAAGCTGCATTTAGGAGCATCTAATGAAGGGAGAAGATCTATTACATTTCCTGGGCTAGATGTTCACAGGCAATGGTTACTGCTAATTTGTCTGTTGCACTGACAATGTGTCACTCCTGCCTTTGAGAGCCTCTAACTAGAAGAATTACATAAGAAAATAAATAACAGTAACACCACCCTCTGATTTCAGCACTTATTCTCTTCTCCAGGCCCCCTGCAATGCTTATTGCCAGGCTTTGTCTACGCTGGGTAAAGAAACAAGGAGAGGAGTAATTAAATGAATATGGCAATTAAATTGGTTTAACAGGCAGCTAGTTGGACAAGTATCTGTGGCAAATGGGGTACCCAGGCACATATGGCAATTCTCAGCACTGCCCTGCATATATGGCAGAGGAGTATTATAAATGAGTTCACAGGGCTTTCAAATCTGCTTGGGTTGAACTGATCATTTCCCATTTTTTCTCAGCCAGATGCAAATGGACTGAATGTTCTGCAGCTGTCATCACCTCTCTGCACAGTTAAAGGCAGTTTCCCCCGACTCAGAGTGCAATTTGCTTTTCATGATGTACCTCCAGTGCTCTGTGCTCATAAAGGAATTCATTTGGAGGGAGCTGGCTACTGATCCTCCCTGGATGAAAAAAATGTTCCTTGCCAGGATGTCTGATTTACCATTTGTGGCAGTTCTGAAGGTTTGGAGCAATAAAACGGGCCAGCCCAGAGTAATGGTCAATGGCACACAGCTGGAGGTGCACAGCTGGCCTGACTATAAAAGGTTATTAATGGGGTTTTTTTTAGCTTTTTTCAGATATAGCCAAAACCAGGGAAAAATTAAGTAACTTGGGATGTACCATGAACCTGGCTCTAAGTGCAAAGCACTTTGTATTATAAAGAATCAAATTTGTACTGGCTCCCCAGACTGTTGCTATTCATATTCTTCATTGGAATAAATTAGAAAGATTGAATTAAAAATGCCTCTTCAGCATCATTTGTCAAGAAACAGTGGGAGGTGTCTCCTGCAGCAGTGCAAAATTCAATCCAAAGATTTTTCACTTCTCTCTTTGCATTGCTACTTTATGCCCCCAAAGCCTCTCTCACACTCAGGTGAATATTGTGTTCATTTATCTCCCTGCCTGGAAGGTTCAAAGCCATAAAAATTGGCATTTCTTAACCACTCACAGAAATCAGAAATAATACCAAATTCGATGTGCCCTGTGCCCCAGGGCAAAGCAGTGAAGTGAGTGGAAATAAAGGGCAATGCTAAAAAGCTGTTCTGGTGGATACAGCAGGCTGGTTAGTACCAGGAAGAGCAGCTCCTACCACAGGATACAAATCTAGATGAGGAGAAAATTAAAGGGAAGAAATGCCAGGAAGAATCCAGCCCTGGCAAGGCTGCTGTAGCCAAGTGAACTGTCTTTCCCACCACGGTGGTGTGTGCAGCACACTTGGAACACGTGCTGCATGATCAGCAGAGGGGAAACTCATCAAGGGTCTGCCCTGTCAAATTGTCTGTTACAGATGACTGAACCCATCATCAGGAGCACCCACTCCAAACAACTTCCTGTCTTTTATGATCTTTAAATACACATTTTCTCATCTCCCTTCCCTTGTCCAAACATTCAATCTCCATCTTATATAGGTCTACACAACTCCATTACATTTTTGAGGAACCTGAAGCACCAGCTCTAAGAGCAGCCGTCCTTAGCATTCAGTGTGTCACAAACTCTCTCAGCAAACCATGAAGCTTTATTACAGAGATCTCCCACACCTCATTTTGGGTCTGTGTGTAATTTGGTTAAAGAGAAATAATCATTGCAATGGTTATAGGTCATCACTCTAAGGAAAAGGGAATTCAGTCTGAAGACTCTGGCTCATGCAGCTGCAGGAGCCAAGAAGCAAGTGGTACTGAAAAGCTTCCTCAATATTTCTAAGAAGGAACCAGGGTGACACAAAAAGCAACATATTTCTGGCAAGATAATGCTTGTAACAGGCTAGTGACAATTTGTAAGCTGATCTGCAGCTTCAGTGCTTTTATCAGTGATTCCTCTAATAGCCAAAAAAGAGCAGTTAAGCAGGCCAGACTTCCCCTCCAATCTGCTCTCCTCACAGAAGTCCCTTCTCACCCAAGCCATGTACACAAGCAAAAGTGATTTTTGAGCATTCCCAGCTGCTCAGGAATAATATCATCCCTCGGGCATTCAGATTCTCAGACCAATACACAGGGCCATGGAGCACTTGTAGTGGGCCTTGGAAAACAGGGTTGTCCCCTCCCCTCAGGGACAGCCTCCCAGCCACCCACATGGTGCTGCCCCAGACTGAACCTAACACTAGAAACAGAACAAGAGAAAGTTACTCCACCTGGCACTTGCCATGTACACAGAGGTCTGTCTCGTAAGGCCCACAGGGAGTTCCATCCAGGACTCTGTCTGTCACCAGCACAGGAGAATCCTTGCCCAGGGGGGAGCAGAAGAGCTCACATGGCTTATCTGGGAATAGAAATACAACAACTGCCCTTGGGAACAGCACAAACAAGTGTTTGAGGCAATGGTGATGCATTCTCTACATGAATAGATTTAGAGAGTTCATCTTTGAAGGAACATGAGGCTTTCAGTTTAGGCCTGCCATTTCCCCCCTTTAAAATATCACTATTTAAAGGGTTACATTGATGAGACTGGGCTTTAACAGCACAGAAAACCAATTAGTCAATACACTTTTGTGTATCTGTTTGTAAAGGGAAGATGTTTGTTACAGGGAACGTTCATCAGCCTGATAAGAATGATCAAGCCTTTGTGTCTCACAAAATTGAGGCTACAGCCAGTGATTTTAGAAGAACAAGTTCTCCCATTTCACATCCCACCAACATCTGGTTGAATAGCAGATGAACAGCAGGGTCCAGCAGAGGAAGCGTTAAAGGAATGTAGGTGAGCGAGGCAGTCATGCCGAGATGCCTCAAGTGACATAAATTAAAAAATGTCACAGGGAATCCACCTTTTTTCTCAGTTCCAAACTAATTGGAACTTTTTAATGTTTAAATTCTCAACTCTCTGATTCCCAGTCTGAAATTCCCAACTTCAGACTGGGAATCAAGTTAAGGCACTTCTCTCCCAGCATTTCAAAAAGATGAGTAAAGCATTGACAACTCTGTATGTTCCATTAAGAAGGCTAAAGGAACAGCAGGGCAGCAGCAAGAACAATTAATTGTAATTAGTCTTTCAGCTGTAGTTAAAGGGGGCCTATTGCAGCCTTCTCACCAACAACAGGAGCCCTGCGGATGAGAAACTGCAGCGAAAGAACAGCGAGGAATTACAGAGGGAGATGAAAAAACTCACCATCCACGATGACAGCTGTCAGGAGGCTTTTCTTCTTGTTGGTGTACCTGTCGTGGGCCTGGCACTGCTGGTCCCTGAAGCTGGGCACTCCCTTGGGGCAGGGCAGGTTCTCACACACCGTGTGCTCCACGCTGGCCCCCCGGCAATTCTTCCCACCTGGCCCCGGCCTGCAGTAGGGAACAAAACCAGGGTCAGCACCAAACACCCAGAATGTTCCATCTTCTCCCTCCCACCCTTGCTTTGCTCCCTGCCTCAAACACTCCAGAGGATGGAGACACAGCAAACATCTCTTCAGCACGTGTCCTCCTTGCAATTAAAATACCACAGAAGCAGCTATAACCTGCACTGTAAGCAGGATATCAAGAAACAAATCTCTGCTACAGATAACCCTCATCCATGAAATCCATGCCATTCCACACATCTGTTTTTTAAACATACAGGAAAGACCACTAATGCAACATCAGAATTAAACACCTGCAAAACCTATCTGTTTTTATTTATGAATCTCCAGTGAAGAAGGAAAACTCAAATGCTCAGCAATAGCCTGTGTTTTCTTTGCAAAATAAAAAAAAATACAAACAAAAAACCACAAGTAAGCATGGAATCTGGAATTCCAGGTCCCAAGCCTTCTACTTATGAGCTCAAGCACTGCCTGGGATTTCCAATAAACAGTGCAACCCAAGCCCACCCTGGCCCATGTCTAAAACAGTGACTGTGTGAGATCTTCTGGTAGGCAACTCCACAGCCACCTTTCACTGTATTTATGCCAAGACAATCCACCCATCAATGTAACTGAAGAATCAAAGCCCATTTTTGCTGCTGTGACCCTTTTACATGACAAGAGGGGACTGGAGAAGGGATGCTCTGTTTAAGCCAGTGGTTTTCTCCTCAGTCCAACTGTACAACAACAGCCCAAAGCCTAGACAAGAACACAAGGCAGTACAACTCAAAAGTCTGCACGTGCAAACTGGCTCATGACACACTCCTTACAACCATGGGGAGGCAATGCATGTAAATGCTCAAAAAAATTACAGAGAGGAAAAACCAAATCAAACAGTGAAGCAACTGGTTTAATGATGGTCCCACAGGCTCAAGAGTCAGCTGGCAGGAGCTGAGATTCCTGTAAAAAAAAAAATCCCAAGACCAAATATATACAAAATAAAAGATAAATCCTTTAGCCAATATTTTTGGACAGTGAATAAACCAGCTGCAGAAGTGGGCTGAGGCCAGGAATTTGAAGCAAAAGAAGATCACGTGTGAATCTCCAGCCAAGAATGTATATGAGCAAGAGAATTTTAAAATCAGTGTGCCGTGTTGGAAGGAGCATTTCCTGTAATTTAAGGAACGATGATGAATGGATTTAGGTTTGGTCAGCACTGCAGTTGACAGCAGTTCAGTCCCCTTTTCAGAAAAATAAACTGGTAAAATCAAACCTGGATACTATAGACGTGCAACTGCAGCTCAGATAAGGAGAGGAATAAACAAAAATATCCTTTTCACATTATTACAGGTCAACAGCAGCAACTGTGAGCCTATCCATCATCTGGGCATATTTTTGATGTGACTGTGTTGCTATGCAGAATTTCAGCTCCAATTTAAAAAGAAAAGTTTTGGGTACTTTGTGTGTAGAAGAAAACATAAAATCTGAATAAAGTCAGATATATTCCACTTGAGGGGCTGCTCCCAAGGCTGTGAAGTTATAATAAACACAATTGGGGTGGCCTGTTAAATGGCACCATTGTAACCTCTTCAGGACTCCAAAACGATGAAGAGACTTCCAGATGGGCCTCAACTGACCTGAGGGCTGAAGGTCAACACCTACATTTCACCCTGAATCAGAAAAATCCAAGCCCATGCAGAGAGCATTGGCATGTTTGTAGTCACTGTGCAGGAGCTAAACAGCACCCGGGGCTCTCTGCATGCATGAAAACCTTCCTGTTCTTATGCAGCACATCCTGACCTACAGAGCATCTCAAGGGGCTTTGCCAACACAGCTCTGGGATACTCTGATCATTGTCAGCCAATGCTGATCTGCTCCCCAAGCCCTGAGCAAGCACTTCCTGCAAAACTCATCTCTAAGGCACATTGGCTCACTTTGGTCTTTAGATCCAGATCAGCCCCTCCTCATTCATTGTAGTGCTGGAGGGGAAACACAGCCTCGGTTTTCCTGCCAAACTACACGTATCTAATTCAACTGTATCCACCTTTGAATCACTGCAATGGGAAACTTCCAAAGGTGACCCTTCGAGCCACTTCCACAGAATCTACTTCAAGTCACTCCAGGATTCCGACCTGGTCATCGCAGCTTGTAAAGGAGAAATTTGTCAGGGCTTCTGCACAGCTCTGCTGCCCATTTGTCCCCTGTACTCCTGCAGCAAGGGTTGTCCAAGAGGAAAAAGGCTGCCAGCAAAAGGAGCCAGAAGGGTGTGAGGACTTACGGGGGGTTGTCACATTTCCGCTGCCTGAAGCGCACCCCTGTTCCACACGTCCGGCTGCACATGCTCCACTGGCTCCACACGCTCCAGTCCCCGTCCACGTGCTCAGGGATGGGGGTTTTACTGACACACTCCCCAGCTCGGCACCACTGCAAGGCAATCAGGTTAGCACAGCCTGGGAGGAAGGCCTGACCTTGCACAGGTGCACTTTAAAGGATGTCTGAGGGATTGCAACAAGTCCACGTTTAAGTTTTTAGGGATTCGAGGCTTTGGTTAGATGGCAGTAGGAGAAGGAGGAAGGGAGAGGTGAAACGTAGAAATTTAAGTGTCACTCTCAACAAGTTCCTGAAGGGAGTTCTGTCATTAAAAAAACAATCACAGAATGGAGCCCCTTACTTTATAAAGCAGATAATTATCCAACTACTAAGACTTAAAAGCCCCACGATTCACAGAAACGGAGTCCAAGAAATTATAGCCCAAAGCAATGCCTTCATCAGCACTGTTCCCAGTATGTACAAAATGACTGAAGTGTTTTGGACCTAACTTGGCTTGAGCCCCAAACCCCTCTGATTCTAATAGGTTGTGCTGGCTCCTGACCAAGCAGCAAACTTGGCCTATCCAGGATGTGACACAATGAGCACTGCTAAAAAACCTTATAAAAGAGCCACCATGACTCCTCCAGTTAGAAAAACACAGGGCCTAAAACCATTTTTTTTTCCATTTTCTTTCCTGGGTTTCCAGGACCCAGTTTTTCTTGTCATTGTTTATATTTATTTATAAGCAAAGAAAAGGTTCCAATCCCTGATTTCAGCAACCAGCTTTTAAATTTTACCCTTCCTTACCTCCCCAATTATACCATAGACAAAAAAAAAAAAGAGTCCAAAACCAGTACGTAGGGGGCTGAGAGTTACCAAACCAGTCAAGCTGTAAAAAATACATATATAAATAAATACAGCAAATTATACCTCAAAAAGAACAGAACACCACTGAATTTAAGCTCAATTGTTTTGAGCTACTTGTAGAAACTATAAAGTTTTTAAGTACCCTCTTCTTCTTTCCCTGTCTTCCGTTACTCCCCAAATGTCAGGCTAAATGCTCTGCACTTTCTACCTCAAATACAACCCAGAACATGACCAGCTATGGGTTTATGGTAAATACTGAACATCTTGGAAACATTATTCCCAGTGCTGGGAAACAAAAAGTGACTGCTGCTGAGCATTCTGATTACCTTGTCTGCTCCACATTCAGTGCCATCCAGAGGGGGGTCCAACTTTGTTTTACAGGATGTGTCTCCTTCCACCAGGCACCAGAGTCCAGCACACATCAAATGCTGAAATCACAAAGCAAGGAGGTGCAGTTATTACTTTTGGAGATGCCAGCCATCATTATGGGATACACTTCAAAGCTCAGGCACAGTCCTTCTCAAGTGAATCCAGAGGCATCCAGTTGGTTTGGGAGCAATTATTTTTTAAGGGTTGATTGGCATTAAGTCATGAGGCTGGAAATATGAAAGAGATTGATGGATGCCACTGACAGGGATAAAAAAAGTGTGCTATTTAAACAGATTTCTTTTCACAAGAATAAATCTGGTCCATTAAAAAGGAATCCTATATGGGAGGCTACGTTGGGTGCTTTGGAACCATGTCAAATTCTTAGATGTCCAAGATGCTTAATTACTCCCATTTTTAAAAACAGATAAGTAACTGCAGCTGGTGGTAGCAATAATCAGCCAGCAATGCCCCTGGGGAGAAGGTGCAATGAGAAAGAGGAAAGGATGTCATGGTGTGCTGGGCAGCGAAGGAGGAGCTTGGTGACAGGCAGGGCCAAAGACTGGGAATATTCTGGGGATCACTCCCCAGTGCTGCTGCTCTGCTCTGCTCAGCCAGTGTGTTCTGTGGACATCTCAGTGCTGACCAGAACTGTGACCTGCCAGATCAGAATGTTTTCAGAATTTAAGAAAAAGCACCAGGAAAAGGGACCTTTACATTGGTAACATTTTCCACAGCATCCACCGTGCTTTGCATTCCATGGAAGTGGATGATTTCAATACAGTGCTACATAGCTGAGTACCAAAAGAACAACAAAGAAGAGTTCCATTTCTTTCCACTATTGTTCACATTTCAATGTAATGGTAAAAAGATGAGAAATCTGACTCTAGTGCCAGCTGGTCTTGTCAAGATTTATTGCACCTCATTAAATAGTTGAGTCAACACGCTTCAGTCTCATGGTTCTTCCCCAATGTAATGTAAGAGACCGTGGGTGCATGTGTGTTTTGTGTACAGGCATGTTGGTGTGTCTCTATAAAACAGATCATGTCTCTATAAAATAGATCTGTACAAGAGAGGGTGCAGACAAGATAAATCCCAGTCCCAGCAATGATGTAGAACATACTGAAACAAAATAGTTATCACAGCAGTATCTGTATCCTGCTCTGTTTCCACATTTCTTTCTGGAAAGAAGATTTTGCACTATTTAAACCCAAAGAACATTCACAAAAACTGGAAGCAGACGGCACAATTCAGCATCTGTATCAACCACAATGCAGAAAGCAGTTGTCAAACAAACAAACAACAGCAAATGCTCCAGGGAATCCTAAATCAATGAATTTTCAAGACATTTTCTCTGAACAAATAGAACATATGGGAAAATATCAGTTTTAGTAATTTTGACTAAGTGACTGCGAGTAATTAGTGGTTTACCCGCAGCTCTGAAAGCACTTAAGCATCAATTAGGCATGAGGACATCACACACTGTTTTATTGATAGGTACACTGAGGCAGAAGGATTGACAAGGCAGAGATTTCAGAGCTTACTGAGAAATTCATTGTTCCACCCCATAACTCCCAGATTCTCAACACCCTGCCTTCTGGGGAGGACTAAAATCAAAAAGTACTTCAATTAATCATCCATAAGCATTACAGAAAGAACACAAATCTAGGCAATAAACCACAGTGTAAAAGCACTACCAGCAAAACCTCCTTCTAAACTGTGTCTGGGGACAATATTGATAGGTAAAATGAAGGGAAGCTTCAGAAATAAGAGATGCAGATAGCAAGCATTTCCACTTTTCCATCCTTCGGCCTCTCTCTTGCATATAACCACAGAGCTTCAGAGCAGAATGTAAGGAGAAACACAGCCAGATCTCTTGAATGACCCAGACAGAAATTTTGCCCCCAGAAGGAAACCCTCTGCTTCTGCTTTCTGCCAGAGGAACATCCTGGCTGAAGATGTGATGGAATTCACTACATCCCTAAAGAAGTTGTTCTAGACACATATCAGCACCATTGCTAAATATCTGTGCCTTATAGAAGACCAGTGTTTGTTCAGCTTCAGGACCCTGGATCATAAACTGCACATAAATTAGGGTTAATTTCTGCTCTTTGATGGAAAACTGGGAAGACAGAGTGGGTGGTGGTGGAAACAAAGTCATAAAAATGAAACAGCTTTTTGTACAATTTTGGGTGGCAACTAAAATCCCTCCATAGTCCATCAGAACATGGAAGGTGATAAAGCCAGGTCACATGCCCCAGTATGAGGGGAAGCAATGGGCAGAGATCACCTCAAATATGTGTGTTTGCACCTGCAAAACAGCCCAGAGCAGGGATATAGTGGGTGTAAATATTCACAAACAGGTGAGTGTGGTGTGTGGATATATATATGTGTGTGTTTATGCCTGCATATACATGTATACACACACATAATTGCAGGGAGATAAACAAAGGAAATACCTCTCTCAGCAACACCAACCTTTCTGAAATCTCCCATCTTTGAGGTATGGAAAACATCAGATTTTTTTAGCATCCCTGTGTTTGATTCAGAATCCTAAATGCAAAGCATATTTCAGGAAACAGTTACAGAAAAATCTGGTAACGGCTGAGCTCTGTGTTCTGGTGCCACACCACTACAAAGCCCAGGCCCTCCTTAGCCCAGTCCCCTGCATTTAATAGTGTTCAGATATCCCAGCAAAGATGAAACCATCAGCTTTGGGATTGTGTGTTCCCAAGATGTTTTATCATGTTAATAGCTCTTTTCAAAAGAGATCATGTATCCTCCTCAGCTACAACAGAAACCCAAACAAAACTCCCCATTAAACAGCAAAGCAGTCAGTGACTTTTTAATGGTTAAACAGCCAGCTTTGTGGGGAAATATCCAAGTGAGAAATGGCAGGACTTGAAAGGAAGTTGTTGTATGTGAGTGGCAGCTCAGAGCTCACACTGATACAGAAGAAGCCATCAAAAGAACTGTATTAGTGCTAATTCTGCATTCAGCAACCAGCTTTCAGATGGCAGGTCCCTGCCTGCAAAGCACTCCCTACAGCGTTCAAGAAGTGCCATTGAGGATTTTCCAATGATACATATTTCACACTGGAAAAATATTGATTTGTTGAAACTGTCTGTGGGGAAAGGTCATCTTTGGATCAGCTCCCAGTTTGAAATATTTCCAAGAGCAAAATAAAATTTTAAAAAGCGAGATGGCTGTTGAGAAGTAGAGTTTCAATAAAAATTTAAAATTACCTTAAAAAAAACCGAAAGAAACGATTTTCAACAGAACCCTTAAGGAATTTATATAGAAAAAAAATATTTAGAAACTGAAATAAAATGAAATTGTTATACAGGTGCAAATTTTAAACTCTCAGAAACTCCTGAGAGATAGGAAAGCTTCTCTGCACAGCTGTTAGGAACCAGTCCTGGGAGAGGTCACGATCTGGAAACTCCCAAGCTGGGAGAGATGTGCTCGGCAGGTGAGCGGCGCTTCCGATTACAGGGATTATCATGGCATCTATTTGACAAAGGGGCCTCACTCTGCCAGGTGTTTTCTCTCCCTCAAAGATCTCACCATCTAAACAGACTCCTGGGAGCTTCGGGATAAAGGAAGTTTTATCACTCCGTTCTAGGTGGAAAGATGAGGAACAGAAAGGGATTAAATGTCTTGCTGAAAGCCTGCTGGGAGAAGAGCTGAACCAGAGCTGCTCAGAGCTCTCCGCTCAGTGTCACAGCCACAGGCTCCTGTGCCACTGCCACAGGCTCCTGTGTCACTGCCTGCTCCAGCTAAAGCCAGGCTCTGGCCATTCCCACCTTTCCCAGCTTTTCACACTTTTCCAGGACGGTGTTTCCCTTCTCTGAGACTCCATCCCCACGCGGACTTGCAGTGTGTGGAGCTCAGGTGCGGCTCAGTGAAGGGATCTGTTTGAGGTTCCTGAGCTCAGTACTGCAGCTGGAAATGAGGAGAAGGCAGAGTTAATCCAGCCAGCTCCTTGCCCACATGCAGCAAGTCTGGAGCTCTTTCTGGGGTAGCTATTGCATCACCACTGCTGCGGAAATCTGTGTGATCCTGCCCCATGACCTCGCACAGGCTCACAAGGAAGGGCCCACAACACTCCCCCAACTCAAACCCTCAGATTATTACCTGCAAGGGAAGCTTCCAAACCTCCAAGGCATAAAGAGAATCCAATGAATATAGATGTCCTTCCCACCAAGGAACAACTCTACCGAAGCCTGTTCATTCCCTACACATTCACTCCTCCACCTTGTCTGCATCCAAGGAAAGAAACACTTATTTCTCCTGGAGATGAATTTGCTTCTGCTGCCCACTGGAAAAAGGAACCTCTTCTTTCTAGCAGCAGAATTAAACCACCAGGAAACCAATTTTCTGTTAAAATGAGGGCACTGTGAATAAGAACTTAGGAAGAGTAAATATCTTAAGGGAGAGGAGCAAGAGACCTCATAACACACAAGCTTGCTTCTAAATAGGTTGACTTTCAATTAAGTACCAGAACTCTCTCACTTTGCCACTGTTTTCGCTCAGCATATTGCTAACCAGGAGAGAAAATGTGCTTATGAATGGGATCCTAATTAACACCTCCAAGGTACAATAAACACACAATTTACTCTTGCTTTCCTGTTCATAGCAGGATGCAAATGTTCTCAAAGCCTCACAGGATGCTCCTGAGCAGCAATTCTTTACACAGTGTGACAAAATCAATGCCCCCAGTTTCGACACCATCACTGTCTTTAGTTTTGGATGCATAAACAACCCACAGCAATCACAAGGGAGGTGAGCAGCGTTGTCTGATGGAGCTTCTTGCTGCTGAAAATGAGATGAAAAGTGTTCCAAACTCAAATCCTGTAAAACTGGAAGGCACTTTTGGAAAGGAGCCACATGCTGACCCAGACAAGATAATTGTGAAACTCGGATCCATGTCTCAGTGGCCAAACTGCTGACCTGTGTCTAGCGCTGATATTCTAAGTTACTGCCAGACAAGCAGTGGAAGACTCCCAGACTGCAAGGAAGGCACAAAGGAATAGAAACATTTTTTTGTTTTTTTTAAACTGTGCACGGGGAAGCAAACAATGAAACAGGAAAACACCGTCTCTAGTTTCAGCTGTCTCTGGTGCTCTCAAGGAAAACTAAAAACCGTCACAGTCTAAAATACTTCTTTGCAAAGCACAAGTTTTATTTAATTTTTTCATGTACCTGGAATTAAATTAATAGTCAAAATAAAGAGATTGGAAAGAGAGCACTCATAAGACCACAAGCTAAATTTATGGCAACACATTATGCTGAATTCAAATCTTTCCAGGGCCTTTAGGGCACTCTTGTCACCAGCTCCAGGGATCCACAGATAAGGAAAAATCCAAGAAGAAAAGAACAAGTTTTATGCACTTTTCTGCCTACACACAACTCTTACTGTGTCAGCTCTTCAGCTTTGCTGAGTCCAGGCTTCAGCATCTTAAATGAGAGAACACAACATGTACATGTCACATCAGCTGGAAGAATCATGGAAGTGTCTTTATATGGTCAAACCTGGAAGCAGAGATACATGGAACAAAGCACTGGAACAGAGTCTTTGAATTAAATCACTGGAATTTTGTACTGTGGCTTATTACCAATGTTTAAAAGAGCTGTTCTTAAGAGTAATGTTCACTCAACAGCTCCCCATGAACTCCTCAGGCCTTAACACCTGATTGTCAGATTTGAAAAATATTGATTTTTTTGAACAACAGGCAGAGTTGTCCATTAAAAAAGAAAAATAGGAAAATTAAAAGAATAAAATCACGGATTGTGTTTCTTGGCCATGGGAAAAGAGAAGCAAGGGACAGCAAAACAAATATAGATACGTACACACACCGTTCAGATGTGGTTGTGAAATATATGGAGTTTCCCTTGAAGTGTTTTGCAGATGGGAAGTTCCCAGCAGGCCAGTGGGAGAAGTCTGAATGCCCTTCAAGCTTATTGTACACTATTTTCAGGCTGATACTCAATCGTATTCTGGCTAATTTTGTAAAGTTCAGACTTTAGCTGTAGATGCCACATCACAAGGCTACACTAAGTCTTTCTCCCTCCCCTTGTCTTAACAAGAAATGAAGAATTGCCAAGCTCAAGTGTTTAATTCTTAATAGGCTCTCTCTACTATTGTTAAGAGTTTATTATGTTTATTTTCCGAAATTTCCACATTGTATTTTTATAATTTTATTTTGGTTCCCTTCTCTCTTTTTATTTTTCTTTAAACCACTGCACCAGAATGTGTTTTGACCATCTTCCAAACTGAAACACGTACAAAAATTTCTGAAGCATTCCAATAATTGTAAACTGGGCTGTGCTGCCCAGGCAGGAACTCTGCTTCTCTCTCGTTCTTTCTCTCTCTTAAACAAAAAGTATTTCCACTGAAAATAAAGAGAAAAAGGTATTTTTGCAACATACAGAAGCAGTGAAATAGGACACTTCAGCTTCATAGAGACAGGCAATGTGAAAGTAGTCTGAATTCTAACAACCTACATGAGGAAAACTATGAACTATAGAATGGCAATTAAGTTAATTGCTACCTTTACTTCTCAAACAAAAAAATCTGCTTATTTTATTTTAGAATTGCCAGGCTTCTATCCTGCAAGCCTCAAGAAAAACCCAACCCATCCTCTTCCATATTTATCAGTATTACTATGTAGACAAAGTCCCTGGTTGTACAGAAAATAACAGTGTAACCTATTATTTTCAGGATAAACCAGTTTTCAATCTAATTACCACGTTCTTGTAAATATTCTATACGTTACTAAATAATAGGGCTCACTATCATGGTCTGCATCTCACAAATGGCCCTGCAGAGAAAAGGCAAACAGAGGCTCATTGATTCCCAAGCACAGAGCCCAAAAGGCCACTCCAGCGGTCTCTTTGCAAGATCAAGACCACAGAGAGACTGTAATTGCTGAATTATACTCACCACCACACCATCAAATATGCAAACTGAAGGGGTACATAAAATCCACTTGATCATTACAATTGCTGGTTTTTCTTTACTTCGTTTTTTGCTTCCTCTCCTTTTCCATATTGGCCAAGAAATCTACTTTGTCTCCTTTGGCTTGCAATCAACTGTGCCCTCTTGTTCTGCAGCTTGTAGATATTGGAAAATACCTACATTTGTTAAAAAACAACCTGAACCTAAGAAAAACAGTGGAGCCAATTCTAGCTGGTTTAGTATTTCTAAAAACAGTGCTATGTCAAAATTCACATTCCCAGCTACAGCTGAGTTGACAGTGTCTCTTGTCAGAAAAAAAAAAAAATCTCTTTGTAGCAATGCTAATCTCCTTCCAAGTGCCACTCCAGCCTCAGCCCAGTTTTGACTCAAAACAATGCTGGATGATAACAGTTATGTAAAAGCCCACAAAAATGTGTTAATAATAAATAAACCAAAAGGCTTATAAAACAAAAAGCCAAATGGATACATGAGATAGAAATCACTTTTTTTTTTTGCCATGAATATGATTTCAGTGCAAAAGCCTCTGTTAGTAGGCATGCCAGCCTGGAAAATAAAGATTAAACACGCAGAATGTTTCCATGCAAGGTTTCAAATGTGTTTTGATGAACTTCTGGGGGAGAAACATCATCTCTGCTCTCTGAGATACTCAGCAGAAACCACCCATGCTATTCCTCTTGGAATAAACACAGGGACAGCAAAGGGTTAACTCCTGCTCTTGAGGCATCATCGCCTGGCTGGGGTTGAAGTTTTCTGCTTCCTCTCTTGGAGGGGTCAAATGAATTCACAATAGTTGATTCATAGTGGAGCTGAAGGACAGAGGTCAGACAGGTTGAATTGCCTGTAATTTGCACAACTGCTCCCATGCTAGCCCTGGACTCACATCAGCATTCAGCAGTTACAGCCTCCCCGAGATCTCTGTATTTGGGTGCACTGATAATGCCCTGTGCAGAGCCAGAGGTGCATTTCTGTCCAGCTTTTCCTGCAATTGCTGTGATGCTGCTCAGAGCTTGAGAATGACACTGTCATCTATTTAATTTCTGCTAAAAGCAACTTGTCTGCCTCAAAGACCACTGTGTAACCTCTTAGGTGGGCCAAAGCCCTCCCAACACTGTGCAGCTGGCCAGCTGGAGACAGGCAGCACGTCTGGCATGGCAGAGCACACTTGTACATCCTGCTAGATAAGCACTTGCATGGATCAGACAATGCCTGACATTTGCAATGACAGCAGAAAGCACCATAGAAAAGCACTTGGATGCCTTTGCATATTCCAGGAGAAAACTCTCTAACTTGGATATGAAGCGGGATCTGCTGAAGGATCTTTAGAGGTTCATTAACATCTGTGAAATCATAGAACCACAGAATGGTTTGGTTGGAAGGGACCTTAAAGTCCATCCAGTTCCAACCCCCTGCCATGGCAGGGACACCTTCCACTACCCCAGGGTGCTCCAAGCCCTGTCCAGCCTGGCCTTGGACACTTGTTCCCTGTCCTAACAGGAACCCAGGCTAAAAGCCTGACTCACAGCTCCTTAAAGAGGTGACATGCACTAGAAAATCTTACCCAACACTGATGTTACAGAACCAGATCCTGAATTACACATCTTGGAGGTCATAGATTACAACAGACTATCGATCACCTGACTAACATAAACTCATTTTTTAGTATATTAAAATGTAGAAGGAAAAGTGAAAGGAATGTCAAGGTTTGGTGTACGTAAAGCTGAGCCCTCCTCATGTGTTTTAATTTCGGTTCTGTAAATTTGGAGCAGAATAGCTGCAGCATAGCTGGTTTGGCAAACTTATAAACCTGAGAGCTACAGTTTTATTCTAAGGTATCTGAGTTATCCTTAAAAACAAAATGGAAGAAGAATTTTGGGGATGCGATCTCAAATATTCAGATAAGGGGCAATATTCACGGATATCTTGTTGGACTGGTGTCAGAGGCCCAGCCACTGCCAAGCATTGAGGGACCTGACTCTCTGAGAAAGCAAAGATTATATTCCTTCAAAAAATTGGGTGTTGATGCTGTTAAAGGAGAGAGCTTACTGCACAGAAATTTTCTGCAGCTTCTCAAAAATGTTGAAATTTTGGAATCATCTAACCTCTGAAGTTTGCTCTAAACCAAATTGCATGGCATTTTTGAATACAGGGCCTCTAGTTTGCCTGATACAATTATGTAGCTCAACTATCTCCAAAGAAATATTGTAATGTAACTCTTTTATTATATAAGAAAATAGGCAGCAGACACATGTAATCATAAAAAGATTGAGCAGGCTCATTTCCTGAAGTTTATTTCCTTTTCGTAACAAATATTTACCGTCAAATGTTTATTGCTTTTACATTTGGATTTTTTTAATACTTTATTGAATTAAAAATACCACATTACCATTGGCTAAAAGAGGAGACAGCTGTATTTGCCAATAATTTCTACAGCTAATGCCAGTGACCAGTGCCAATTTTTTTTTTGGTTCATATTTCTGTAGACAGCTTTGAGACTTATGATACAAATACTCAGCAGATGAGGCCTGAGGAGCACAAAGGTGAAAAGAACACAAACTTCAGAGGTTTAAAAATCAAAGGTGATCATTTCCTCTAAAGAATTTCCTTTCCTTGCCATCAAACACCAATTCAGAGTAGCATAACAGGATGTAAATATTTGCTTAAATTAATGGCATGTGACATAAGTGATCCAGAGCTTCACAGGGTGAATGCTAATTCTTAATGCACATCTGCAACAGAAATAATTCTAAATAAGGGACTGCAAATTGGTTTTAACCTGCTGAAGTTCCACCAGGCTTTTCATTAGGAAGCACTAATGTCCTCACAAATATGCTTCTTTTTTGAGAGAAAGAAGAGAGGCATAAAAAGAGCACAATTTTCACTGTGTTCTAAAGTGTCAAATAATTAGACTGGTGAAAAATCTTGGGAGACACAAACACCTGCTGTCTGTATCTCGCAGAGAATGGTGCCTCTTGGCACATTATTCTGGCAAACAAGAAGTCCCTGCAGCAATTCCAGACTGGACATGCAACTCCTGTGTGAGAAATGCTGACCACCTACCAGCGGGCTGACATTCTCATCAGGCACTGGAATATCCAGAAACAAAATGGTTTTTTATCACAACAAGGGAAAGAGCAAAAATCTCTTCCAAGAGCATCCAGCTGGGTGACACCCACACAAGTGGAAGAACTTGAGTCATGCTGGGTAGATCTGAGGTTTTCTTTACAGACCTATATTCTAACACTTTGCTTCCAGTACAGTAGTCCTGGTGGTCTGCATTTCCTTGATGGAGCTGGGAAATACAGCCTATCCAGATTCTTTTCCTATTGTTTTATATTAGCTAGTTTCCAAGTCCAAAATAAATAAAACAGCTAATGTGAAACTAAGAGCATTTTCCCAGGACTTGCATGTGTTCAACAGTTTTAGTAATTTGGCACTTAGAAACCTCAGTTATCTCAGATTTTTTTTTTCTTAACACTGATTTAAGATCCCAAGCTTGTTCAGAATGGGAATGAGGGACAACTAAAAATGCAAATGGCCAGATATTAAAAGCAAGAAACCTGTCTGCTTCTTGGCTGTCTGTACAGGAGGGGACGCTGCCAGCTGGTGCTGGTGACCCAACACAGCTTCATGACTTTGTTTTTGATATCTCCAAGGCCACACTGGAAGCACTACCCCACTGCTTGTCTAAAGCAGGGGATAAGATCTGCCCAGAATTAGAAGATCTGATTATATGTAAGACGTTATGAAAGGTTTGGTTGTCTAAATTCCAGAGCATGGGTCCAACAGCCCCATCTCAAACACAAACTACACTTCTAGAGACAGCAACAATCCATGTTTCCATTTTGCCAACCAACCCCATGATGCAAGCCCAGCTGCACCCAAATCCTGATTAAACATTGTGTTGCTTAGAAAACACACAGGATCCTGCACAGAATTCTTCAAGGCCTCATGAAACAAGCAGACATCAATATTTCCTCAGCACAGAGTTAGGAGTCAGCTCCTAAGAACACTGCAGTGGTCTGAAGGTGAAGCCTGTGAAAGCCCCAGCCAGCCACCTAAGCTGACTCGGTGCAAGTAGTCAAACACTCTTGTGAGGAGAGACTTTCACCTCAGCTGAACTTCCAGGAAAACAATCTCCACAGAGCATTTCAGCAAAACAATGTCAAAAGGGAACAAAGTGCAAACACCACTTTTTTTTCTTTTTTGAGTCTGCTCTGGGAGATTACCAAGGGCAGTGTGGGGAAAGAAGGATGAGGCCTAAGCAGGAGCTGCTGCCCCAGAGCTCAAGGCCGCTTGATTTTCCACCAGCAGCGCTGAAACTGAGGGAAATACAGACTCCTTTTCTCTTCCCCAGGGCTTGGCAGCTTTATTTCCACTTCCCACCTTGTTTCCAGCTACAACCCACGGGCTCTTACCTCCATATTCTTACAGAAGGTGGCGTTGGTGCCAAAAAGGATCTGGCACTGCTCGTCGGCGCTGTAGTGCATCCCCGGCAGCTTGTGAGGGAGCCGCACGGAATATTGGCTCCGGGGGTCTGTCACCAGCAGACAGGTGCTCACCTTGGACCTGGGCAGGGCAGGAAGGAAAACGCCCTTTAGGGAAAGCACCTCTGAGCTGCAGTGTTCCATCTGCTCCAGAGGAGCCCTCTCTTTAACAGGGAGGCTGGTGTGAAACTGGGTTTTCCCTGGAACTCTTCTAAATCATTGAGAACTCTGGACAGAAAGGGCCTTGGGAACTCCTGCATGGCCCCAGGCCTCAGGGCAGCACAGATGACATTCACAACATCCTGGGTTAAACATTTGTCCGAATTGTTCCCAGAAATCCGAGGAGACTCAATTTGGCCCTCAGGTAATCCAGCCCAAAGCTTCACTAGCCTTGAAATGACAGCTAGAAAGTCTTCCATCATGTCTCACCTCAATCCCTCCAGCTGAATTCTGAGCCTTTGACATTTTTTCTTATCCATCACAGGCATAAAGGGAAGATTTTTCTCTTTGCCTTCACAACAATTTTCTACAAATTGGAATATCACTGTCATATCAGAGGCCAGACACAACCAGATGAGTTCAGATGCAACTTCTTTTTCTAATTCATGACTTTAACATGGCAGTAAATATTCAATTTTCTTTCATTATTTTCCTTTCTTTCCCACCTCTAAGCCCCAGAGTTGGGAATTTTCCATGCTGAACCCACTCCTAGCACGAAGCACTGTGCCAGGCACTGTGTGACAGAGCTGCACTGTAGGTTTAAGATAAGAACTGCACAGTTCAGACAATTCCAGAGCTTCCTGTAGTACATGAGATTTAACAAGCAGCAGGACAGAAATCCTTCCTGAACAATTGAATATGATGAGCTGAAACATGGATGCAGCGGGAAAGAAGTTTATAGTGAACAGTTTTCGACCAACATTCACTGAGGAGTGAGAAAACACATCAAAATTACCTCCAGGCAAAGTCAAGTTTCAATAAAATAAAAGCTATTTAATAACAAGGCAGTAAAAGCCATAGCATAAAGCTGCAGCATCTTTAAGCAGAGATTTCTCCAGGCCACCTCCACACAGATTTCTGTCACTGCAAAATTGAAGGGCACTCTCTGTAAAAAGAAGGTGATACAGGATTTTTTTTAAAGCTGTTATCAGAACATTGACAGCTGCACATAATTCTTCTGCTTCTCTTCAATCCTCAGTTTCAAGGGGATATTGCAATGGAGACAGATTCAAATTTGCACACCCTAATGACACATGAACACTTTTTAAAAGGAAAATTGTTAATACTTTCACTTTAAAGCAATAGAGTGGATTCTTGCCTGGTAGATTTTTGACACTCAGCACAATCCTTACTTTAGGAAGTTTTCAAGGTCGTCTCGGCTGCATGAAGACCAGGAAAGGTCACTTGGGTTCCTGCCCTTCACCCATTCTCCAGACATAATGTGAGACCTCCCAGCACAGGGCTGATGATCATCATCGTGGCTCATTCCCATGCTGTTGGATTAGAACAACACAAGAGAAAAAACCTATCAAGTTGTGATGTGGGTTTCTCATTTCCCACTGCCCTTAGCAGTGAAACTCTCAGCAATTAACAACTGGACAAGAGGCTGCACATACAACACACAATCAGTCATGTACTGCCCTGGGCACCTGTTAAATAAATGAACTCGAGGTTCCTTCAATTTATCCATTGCCATAATTTCACAAAGTGTTTGGTATTTATGTGTTTGAAACTTTTAAATGTGCTTCTTATGGACTTTCCTCCCAGGGTTTATGAGAAGTGAACCTGGAGAAGTGATGTAGCTCAGAAAAGGGTATCTGCTGGAATATTAACTGAAAATTTAGGAGTGCTTTCTTAAATCCAGTGGATAGGATCCCTACAATTACACTGAGAGAATGATCTAGATATCATTCTTTGTTCTACTTTGGCCTACTTTATTCTTGCAGCAGTGTGAATTTGGAATATACTGTAAGGAAGAACATTTTTCGACATTAGTGGTATTGTACAATCGTCTAACTTTGAGGCTGATCCTTCTTTGAGTGGTGGGACGGATCAGATGACCTCCAGTGGCCCCTCCAACCTCAGTTAGCCTTTGACTCTGTAACAGCAGTGTTTAGACTGGAGCCTGAGGAAAAGCCAAGCCCCATTTCTGCGAGCACTGTCTAAACAAGCACCAAGACTGCTCCATGCCCATCTCAGCAAGGACAGAACGTGACCCACTCAGCAAAACAAATCATCTAAAACAAACAGCAGATCATGTTGTATAAATACATAGAAGAATTCAAACACATTCAGTGAGGATTTCCAAAAGTACTCAGAAACAGAAACGTGTTACTTCAACCTCCATCCAGCTTCCCCCTCAGGACCCTTCTATCATTAGGGGAGTCTTCACCATTGGGTTGCTGCAGCAGGTTCAGGTTCAGAATAAATCCCTGCTGCCACTATAGGAAGGTGAGACTCCTCTGCTGTAGGTAAAACTTTGTGAACAGGGAAAAATGGTGTGACCAAGGTCACCTGCTACACTCAGTCCTACACTCAGCACAGCACACCAACCTGCCTGGCAGTGAAAGTGAGTCAAGGATTTTCCACCCTACTCCAAAATGAACATTAAAACCCTTTTTCAGAATCAGAGTAATAACTCAGTAACATTCCTCCTTCAATTCCAAGGTGAAATGAAAAACAGCTTTCTGAAGAAAGGTGCCTTTTATGGCCAGTGTCACTTTCTAGCAAACATCACCAATTTGGGGCTGAAAACACAGAACTCACTGGGTCTCCAGCTGGCTGGCTGGAGCAAGCCAGGAGCAATCCCTTTAAATATGCACTGTTTAATCCATGCTATTTCCCTACAAATCTGAGGCTCCTGTTTGCTTTCTGACTGTGCTCTTGGCTTTGCTTCTCCCCAGTCGTGGGACTCGACTGTTCAGAGCCCAAACACGACATCCATTTCTAGCTGCAATGAACCAAAATCCACTTCAGCACTTTGATAATTATGGCTTAGATTAAACCATCATCTCTGCTATTTTTAGCTTACAGTGAAGATTATATGGTGGAGTCTATTATTTTAGGTTTATCTCCAGGGACATTATTATTATTTCCAGCAAAACTACATTTAATATAATTTTTAGACATAGAAGTTCATAGTTATTCTTGTTTTTAAACCTTTGTGGTTTTTGAACACTGTAGAAACATTAACATCAAGCACATTTTGTTTGATGCATGCAGGAATAATCTAACAGTCTATTAGTAACTCTAACTTCAAAACAGTAGAGTGAAATTCCTGCTCCACTGAAGTGAATGGGAGTTTTGCCATTGACTTCAATGGAGCCTGGGTTTCACTCCAAATATTTTACCCATGTTGTTTCTACACACCAAGAAAACTCCTCACATGCTAGGATGAAAGTTCCAGCAGTATTTCTCCAATGCAAATAAGCCCATCTAAAGACTGTGCTCCTAAAAGTCAGGAAAGGACGGGCTCAGTACCATGAAGCAAGGGATGTGAGCTTGTCAGAAATCTTCCAGAACAAAGTTTGCCCCAAAAATGCTGATTTAGAAGGCTCATGGGCATGCAGCAATCCTGTTAACTTTCCTAAGGGAGACCAGGCAGGTTTCCAAGGTTTCTTGCAGCTTGTCTGCCTTGTGACTGCCACAGTGCTGAGACTCAAAGCTGGGTCCTTTTTGGGTTTCTACTTCTGTGGGATGGGATCTGGCAGCCCTCCTGTTCTAGCAGCTTCCTGAATGGCCTCCTGGTCAGCACATCAGCTGTTCCACCTCAAAAGGCTGAAAACAAATCATCTTCCTGACTTTCCAAGTGCTTTAGGATCCCTGATTTTATCCCTTCCAGAAAAGACTAGTGTTTGGTCTAGGGTTGTTAATTAAGAAATGTTTTCGCTTTCTTATTACCTTCAATTATTTTTGGTCAAATATGTTGAAAGTGAGATTTTGTTGGCAAAAAACAAGGATAGCACTTACTAATTAGTACATTCCTGTCCTTAACTTTATTTCAAACCTGATCTCATGGAAGATGTCTTGCCTAGGACAAATGCTGAGGCTGCCACTCTTTACTCAGCTTTATTTTGCAGGGGTTTTGTGGCAGAAAATGTATTGCCTATAAAGAATGAATCAAAACTCATACCTCAAGTTATTTACAGGCTTCTTCTGAAATTAATTCAATTCTTACATGTGTGGAAATCTACCCATTCGTGAATCATTCCTGTTTTCTTAACAGAAATACTTTTAGAAGTCATAAGCATAAAGGAATTGAGCCTGAAAGGAATACTTTTATTGGTATAAAGCAAAAGAGCTTTGCTAGAGCAAAAGAGCTTTTTTTTTAATATTAGGTTGGGATCTGCCTTCAAGGTACACAGGCAGCCCCCCCTGGCCTCTCAGTGATGAGTTTCTGGTAGAATGAAACCAGCAACACCTTTGGAGCCTGTTTTAATTGGCAATGCAGAACTTTTCTCAGCATCTACTTTACCTTACAATGACTCACTTGAGAAAATGATTAAATGACCTGCAGGACTAAGGCATACCCTAGCATGCTAACACATTCTTTTCTGAAGTTCAAGGGTCTCCAGCTACATCAAAGGGACCAGGTTTTCCTAAACACGTAGTAAATGCAATGCCATGCTGGTTCTTTTCACTAATGAAGAGTCCCCCTCCTTTTAACAGGAATAAATGGGACAGAGCAGTGTTTGTTGGTACTAAACACCAGTGCAAACTGAATCCATAGTTTACATTTCATTTGTGACCATCTAATCTTACCTGCTATTCAGAATTCACGTGGAATTAGAAGCAGGTAATCAATCTCTTGAAATATTCTGCCTTGGGAGGTTCTGTTCTTACATAAACTGATCTTGAACAAAGAGTTGGTAAGAAAAGCTCTTAGATTAGAAGTAGCAATGTCAAAATGACACTGCACTGCCCTGCAAACCCACTGCCCTCTGTGCTCCCTGAGACATAAATGTCCATTTTATCAAAAGCCACAAACAGATGCTGCCTGTTAACCTCTACAAAGCCAGCAGAGCCATTATGGATGGCAGGACTCTGTTTCTCTTTGTGCTATTACTCTAGTGTCACTTCTCCATCCTAACCCCACATGAAACTTCAGCCTTTCAGTTCATCACATTCTCCTCCTGAAGACAATGAGATTCCACAAAGGCAAGCAAGGACAGCTCACACTGTCAGCTCTCCAACTCCTTTCATTCAATGTTTACTCAGAGTAAGCACCCTGGGACTCTGGTTTCACACTCCAGCTTCTTTCCTAATATAAATAATGCATTGCTTACCAGTCAAACACACCAGGGCCTCACTGGAGGAGTCCTGCAGCACATTTACTGTTGCTCATCATGTGTGAGGCCAGAAACAAGCTGACTGACCAGTTTGAGTCCTGACTGTTAACATAATCACAGCAAGGCAAATCTGATCAGGAGTCACAGGGAGGCAGCAACAACAGATCTCTTTGATGCAGTGTTTTTGGAGAGCAAGGCTTTAAAGTAGCACTGCTATGAATAAAAAATAGCATGCAGTCTCTGGGAGCTCTGGCCTCCCTGAAGCCTGTGCAGCAATCAGAACTGGGTCAGGATGCCAGAATTACACTCTGGGCCTGAGCTGGCCAATTTCTTGTATAACTCTTTTAAGCTAAACTCAAATATCAGCCCTCTGTTTTCCCACAGCAATGCTGACCGAATGCACTTGCTTTGTTTGTTTGGGTCATTAGTGGAGTTTCTCCTCCAGACAGTTAATGTAACTAAACTGCTCTGTTTACCCTTGGTGCGTTTTCCAGTGTTTCCTGTTATTCTTTACAAGCCTGAGCCAAAGTGCACCAAAGCCTGTGGAAAGCCTCCTACTGCATCCAATGCACTGCTGCACCTCAAGGTTCTTGAGGTCACGTACACAAATCTTCACCAGAACCACTATAACCCTCAATAAAAAAACCAAATCTGAGTTAGAGGATAATGCCAAGGGCTGGGAGGAACTGATTTAGGAGATGCTTAAAATCTTTTCAACAGCTGCAACTCTGGCTGGTAAGAATCCACTGGAGAAATCCCCAGGACTGTTATCATTCACTCTCCCTTAGCAAGGAGAGATATGAAGTTGGGACGAGAGGTAAGGTTGATAGAAAATACCAGCAGCGGCAGCTTTTCTTCAGAAAAAGGGTAGCAACTGAAAGAGAGAAATATGAAGAAGGGAGGCCTGAGAAAAGTCACCTAGAAGTGGAATGCCACAAAGTAAGACCACCTCCATCACCTCCCTCTGAAAGTCAAACCATTCCATTTGCCTGCAAATAATTCAGCATGAGTCAAATGCTGGATCACTTTAGAAACTCGTGGCTATCAAGGCTACCCAAGGTGTCCTGGCTGCCACCCCAGCTTCTTATTAAACATGCATGACAAACAATTGATTGCTCTCCACACAACTGCACTTACCTCAGCCACCAGTTCTCCAAAGGGCAGGGAGGATGTCCAGCTGCCAAGAAGGAAATGAGGACAGCAGGCTGTCTCTCACTCCCACAGACAGAAATCCAAAGGAGTCTTTCCAAAGAACCAAGTCACAAACAGCTGTGACTGTGTAAGCTCAGCAACACATTAAATAGGAAGAGCTCCTTGAGGCCAGCCCTGCAGACCAACATGGCCTCAGGGAAGTGAGCAAAGAGCCCATTACAGCTGTATCCCAAATACAGGGGGGACAGGAGAAGGCAGAGCTATCTCATGCTCCAAGTGAAAAGTTCAGTGGGACCACTAAGGTTTTTACATTTTTGGCTGATACTTGATTGCTGGACAGTATGCTTTCCCTACCTGTAACATGCCTTACCCTGCAGATGTTCTTCTAAAGCCTTTGTTTCTGAAAGGGAACATTGCTATGAGCTGGGCAATACCAGCCTTGCACGTCACCACTGACCTCTGAAGAGAATATGAGAGAAGTCAATCCCTGTGACCCCAATTGCCATGACCCACCCAGAAGTAATCAAGCATTAAATGCAGAGCCAGGACTAAGCACAAGATTTCTTTCTAAAGCCCACTGGAGAAAAATAAATGTAAAAGGAGGGCAGAATGAATAACATCCTCACAGAGTGGGAGAGGTAAGGGAGAAGGGGAGCTGTAATTTATCTGCTCTGGCATGTCACTGTGGGCAGGATGACAGTGCCCCACAGAAGGACAGCTATTTAGACATGCACAAATGCCATCTGTTCTTCCATATGAAGGACAAAATTCCTCCCCTTCCCACCTCCTATCAGCTCTAAATGAAAGTTTGAGAAGGGAATCCCATCTCTGCAGTGCATCCAATGTCAACCACAAAGGAAGATGCTGGTGTGGAAGGAGGTTACACAGGGTGTTTGGCTGGCAGCTGAGAATGTTAAACATGGCCATTAAACTCAAATCCAAACAGGTCACTAAGCAGAGGATGTACATCAACAGTTTCTAGCAGCTCCTGCCTGGGGCTGGGCTGGAACCAGGAGTGGGAGACAGCACCCCACATCATCCAGCCTGTGAGCTGTCCACTCCCAAATTGAGTTCAATGTTAGGAATTTTTATTAACATTTGAAATCAAAGCTGCATCACTGGAAAGATGCCTGCTTCTGAACTGGTTCAACATGTGTAACATTTCAATAGAAAATGCTGATCATCTTGCAAGTTATGAGGTTTCCATCCAGTTGAGAATAAAGGTGTAACAGAGGAAGGAATGAAGTGGGGGTGCTCATTTGAGCTGGAATTGTAATAGAAGCCGCAGTGCAAAGTGAGGACAGTAACTCTGAGAGGGTGACCCAGGAAGGTGATGCCTCTAAGAGAGGCAGAGACGGCCAGAGATGTCAGAGTGCAAAGGGAGGCTTGGACAAACTAAAAAATCCTGGGAAAACGCTGAGGTGAGCTGAGCTCTCACGGAGGGAGGAGGCAAGGCAACATCTTGTGCAACCTTCCTACAAAACCAGCAGCCACTGAGGCCGTTGGCTCAATGGAAAGCAGGCTTTTTTCAACTTTTGCTTTTCAAACATGCAAACACTGTTTCTTAAATATGCTTTGACTATTCCAGAAACTGTCAGGGACACTCTGGGGAGCTGTGATGAAGAGAAGGAGATGATCCTACCTAAAGCATTTGAAGTAACCAAGGCTGGTCATTGTGTACATAGTGTTATCTAGAACAGCGGTGTTCAGGATGGGTGCTGTACTTTTAGGGTTTTTTTAATCAGCAAAGTCAACATTTAAAGGGAGCCATGACTACTGGACTCTTGTTTTCATAACCAAGTTTATGTCACTCTCCAATAATGAAGTAACCAGATATTTTATATGGTTATCTACTCATCAAGCAGCCAAGAAGTCAACAACAGCGAGTGAGAACACACGAACGCCTATGGTGAATAACAGTGTGGAAAGCTGTGGTTTATTCAGCTGCATGACAGATCCAGCCCTTTATGATATGGTTTTCATTTAAAAGAAATTAGCTCTTTTGCCTTGGAATCTGGAAGGCAGCAAAGTATGAGCTTGTGCTGCAAGGGACAAAGAGCACATGAGAGTGACACGGCAGGGACAGGAAGCACATGAGTGACATGGCAGGGACAGACAGCACATGAGTGACATGGCAGGGACAGACAGCACATGAGAGTGACATGGCAGGGACAGACAGCGCATGAGTGACATGGCAGGGACAAACAGCACATGAGAGTGACATGGCAGGGACAAACAGCACATGAGAGTGACATGGCAGGGACAGACAGCGCATGAGTGACATGGCAGGGACAGACAGCACATGAGAGTGACATGGCAGGGACAGACAGCACATGAGTGGCACAGCAGGCACACCCACTGTGCTCTTGCACTCAAAGGCTCACTGGTATAAACACCAGACCTTGACACGGTTTGATCGAAGCCTGAGCAAGGCCATGAAGAACAGGGTGAATCATCCTGGGATCCCCTCCCAGCAACATCACATGCTCACATTATTGACTCCTTTCTCCAGCAGACATTTGCTCCTGGGATTCTCTCTGAGCAGCCCTTGCTGTTTCACAGGGTGGGTGATTCACAGCAGGGCAGGCATTGCCTGACACATTCCAGCACCTTTAGTGAGATGAAGGAATCCAGCTGCAAAGCAACTGAGCATCCACCATTCCAAGGGCCTCCCTTCAGTGCTTCTGATTTCTAGGATATGGGCCATACATATCAACCTTTTCCTGAAAAAAGATTCAGTTTCTTCTAAGAGCTGGCAGGTTTTGAGGCTACAGTGGCAGAAAAAGGAGTGCTCCACCAAATACAAAGTCCTACAAATTGCTGAAGTTGATCAATATATATACAAATAAATTTGGCAGAAACTCAGCATTGAAGAGGTAGCATTACCTCAGGAAAACACCCTTCTGCCCTCTGATGTCAACTCCCTCCTTTCCAAGATCCATTTAGCATCTTACATGAATCTTTCCTGTCTCCTTCCTTAAAGCACTATCCCATCTCCGTGCAGGCACCCAACCACATGCTGATCATTTCTACACCCTCACACATTCTTTCATACCTGCCAACAACACACAGCAGATTTCTGACACAACAGCATCAGTAGGAGTCAAGGATTGCTTTAATTCCTTCAATCAATCCCTGTTGAAGAGCTGAATATAAATATATCCAAAAACACTCACTGTACAACATGGATCAGTGACTCTCTATGGGAATCATTTGTCTCACACTGGCTGTTTGTCATGACCACAGCTGAGCTGTGACCCTAAAATAAGAATAAATTTATCTGAGGATGTCTCCATGAAAACATTTGCACTAAGCTGTTTCCTTGCCCTCCAAGCGATTAAATCCACTTCTCGGACATACAAAATTCTTTCTTTCTCACTTGCTTCAATGTGGTTTCAGAACACAGAGAACTGCTGCAGAAGGAGCACAATGACTATGAATGAACCAGTGGTGGGCAGAGAAGGACTGCTCATTGCACAGAGGCTGCTGTGCTCCATCTGTAGCTCCTTGTTTTTGGAAAGCACCCCGGGGCACAGCAGAAGGAACAAGCTGAAGGGTAACAAGCTGTTTGCTTTCAGCACTGCCTGAAGTGGGTGAGAACGAGACCTCCGAAAATGTGACATGCATTTCCTCAGAAGACGAAAAGGGAATATAAATTGTAGGGTGGAAAAAAGACCAAACCCCGGGATAGCTGGGTGGGATTTCCCACCCACGAGGGAAAAGAGACAAAAGCTCAGTGAGCACTGATGGCCCTGTCACTCACAGTGTCAGAAACCCCAGGGGAAGCTCTGTGTGCAGTCACTTTTCCAAAACTCCTGTGAAACCACTGAAAGCCTCCAGTCAACAGCATTAAACGATCAAGTGCCAAACCTAAATGCAGAGCTACAACACAAGACACCCTTCAAAGAAAAGCAAGGAGAGGGGAGAGATGGTGTGGAATATTTGCCAAATACGTGCAACACAAGTCACCCAGATGTCCCACACCCTGGCCCATCAGGAAGCCACCCACAGCCGAGCGCCGGGGAAGTGGGACAGCCTGGGGAACGCACCGGAGGAGTCAGGAATGCTGGCTGCCTTCCCCACACTGGGAGATGAATTCTCCATTCCTGGAGGTGGGAAGGAGGAGATGGCCAACATCAAAAGACAAAAAGGTGCCAAGTAAATGCAATATGTCAATTCTACCAGCATCAAGTGTTCTGCAGTCCCCAGACAAGGCAGTGGGTAAGTGTTTTATGGCTCTCAGAGCAGCAGAAGTCCTTCCCACAGGAATATTTTTCATCCTCTTTCTTGGTCCACATTGTCAATCACTGTGGGCTCACAGATTCAGTGCAAGAAGAAATCCATCCTTATGTGACCCTCTTGCACAGTTTCACCAACACAACAGGTGACTGCAGTGGACAGTAACAAACCTCTGGGCTCGCTTTTGCTTCCAAAAATGAGAAAAACCCACCAGAACTGACTAGGAAAAAAGATGCACAGGAAATGCATGATCCAAGTCTAAAAATTTGTTTCCAATAGCGGCACTTCCATACACCAGCTCCCTAAACTTCTGGGATTTTTCATAATGGTTCAGCCGGTAAAATAATTCATAATACCAGAACCACTTGGCCTTGGCTGTTCGTAAATGATTGCAAAAGTTCAGCAAGTTATCTCAGTTTCACTCATTTTATCAGCAGGGAAAGACTCAATATCAAACAGGAATGTTGCAAATTATGGCTTGATATCAAAGCAATTTGGAAATGATATGTTCAGACAAATACTGAAGTGAAATTCTTTGGGTAGTGGGTGTGCCTGGTTGCCTTACAAACCTCAGTGCTAATAAAGTCAAGTTTGCTTTCATATTGTCTAAGGAAGCGACATGAGGAAAGTAAAAAGTAACTTGAAAAGACACTCTTGCTTTGAATGACTTTGGCTTGAACATGTTACTGTGAAGACAAATTACAGAGGAAGAAAAAAGTCTGTTATTTGCATTAAAAGATACTGGTTTTGAGGGTCTCTAGCTGATAAGAGGTGCAGGATGTGTGTCATTTAACTGGTGACAGCTTTCTCGAGATGTGTATGAGCTTTTCTCACGTTACTCTGTTCATTGTGCTCAGAGGGGTTCCTGCAATCACACACCTGGCAAACCTGGTAAGGTTACTCCAACACACACCATAAACAACTCAGAAGGAGCTGCAGGTATGGAGAGTGGTATTTAAAGTATAAAAAGAAAATATGAATATATTTTCCTAAGCAAACAAGTTGGCTTTTTCTTTGACTGGAGAAAACCCTCAGGATCGTATCTGGATTAGTACAGGAAATGTGTCAATAACAGTGAAATAATGGAGAAAGAGGTAAAATATATACATAGTGGAGGTGATACTTCAAATGAAGAGATGGGAAGCGATGCTTGTACACACAGGCAGGAAAGCTGATGACAAAATAATTATTATAATGCTCCTGTAGGAAAATCCAGTTTGCAGCATTTCTTTAAAGCTACTACATGCAGGCAATCTGCACTTTTATCAAAATTTGACCACTTTTGACCATGGTGACTCATGATGGATACTAAGGAAGAGTTCTGCCTTCTTGGACTAAATCTACCCCACCTTACACAGCAAGCAGCTCTACTTGAGATAAAGGAGGAACCAGACAGGAAAGAATTCACCCATTGAAAAGTGCTGGTGGTTGTGCTTTCAGGAGGAAGAAAGGAAGCTGTGCTTTTCCTTTGGAGGAAAGATACTTTCCCTAAGCACAGAGACTACCTGAACTAAGAAGCCAAATGTTTCTAGGGAGCATTTCTTTATCCTGCAGCCTAGTTTTACTGTGTGCAATTAAAATGAATATTTAAAAGCCAGATTAGAAAGCTGCCACTTCATCAGTTGTCCCCGGAGTGACGCTGGCAAACAGCAGGGTGGGAGGAAAGGAGCCCAGCAGGGTGGAAGAGCCAGGCAGGATTTGGACTGTCACTGGCAGGTGAGAAACAGCTACCACAGGGTGGACATGAGAAACTTCTGAGAGGTCAAACTGTCCCAAATGTGGATAAGATGTGGTGTATAAGATGAGCGTCCCAGTGGGCTTTGGAGCAGAGAAAGAACGTACAGAGAAAATTACTCATTTTTAAGGCCCTGAGCTAATTAGAGCCCAGCAGGAAGGAAACTTCTCAAGCAAGTCAGAGCAAACCATTATGATCAGATTCCTTTTGCGTTGATTTGTTTTACCTAAGCAAAAACAAAAGCAGAAAACTGTGGGCTATCCTCCTGTTTTTTATGGAAGCTGAGGTTCAAGTAAAGACACAAACTCCCTGCAGGGCTGGATCCAGCAATGGAAAGAGGCCTGGCATCCAATGTAGGGGGGATTTTGCAAAGGGAAAAGGATCACTGAGAACAAAGCAGGCCTGTTTATTTCATTTCTCCAGTAAACTCTTTTTTGCTGAATTTTATTTCCCAACACAACTGTTGGCCAAGAGGCAGCCAACCCTGCTCCACCCCAGCACAGCCTTCCACTGACGTAACAGCTAAAGGGAAACACATTTTTAGAGGCAACAACATTTCACTGCTCCTGACTTACTACCAAAGGCTTTTCCAAGTGACAGTCTGGGATTTATCACCTTCCCCAGCTCGGGAAGTCATATTCACCTGGAACCTGTTGAACTCAGCAGGCCAGGCAGACAGCATGGGTTACAGGCTATTGGAACCCAACTGCCAGTGGAAAAGCAAACATTTCATCTAGATCGCTGCCCTTGTATAAAAACAAATTATTATTTGGTAAATGGCAGTTACAAACCTAATATTTCCTGTGCTGGTGTGCAGTGGGAGGCTTCACAATGGGGACTTGTACTGTCCCTGTGTTTTGGGTCACTGGGTGCACCAGGCTGTTGCCAGCAAAGCCAGTGGAGTATGAAACCAGAACCCTCGTGGCAGGAAGCAGATGCAAGGTTTGCCAAATCCTTATGGCCCAGCTACTTAACACAGCCCTGGCTTACTCAGCAGAGTAAGCCTTCAAAAAGGAAGGCAGAGCTGGCAAAGCTACAAAGCTATTGATGAAACGAAAATTGTGTTTCTAAATGGCTGTCGTTCGCCTCTTTGGTGCAGTTTTATTAAGGAAAGCTGTACAAGATGCTCAAAAACAAAGAAATTAGAGGGACTGTAAAGGAATGTTGCTTCCCTAGGGATTACACAGAGACCCTTCACAAAGCAGAGAGTAAAACCATAGAAACCTTTGCCCAGAACTAATGTTTGCCACAAGAGTGCAGAAAGCAACGGGATGTGGACATTCCCACGCCCAGTTCCAATGTTATTACATTCCAGTACCGTAAATAAACTTTGAAATGTGGATGGTACAAAGATGAAACAGATAACCATGATAGAGGGAAGGCACCCTGATACTGTGCCAGGATTAGCAGGTTCAGTAAATGCACCTGGAAATATCTTGCAGCTTTACATAAAACTACAAAAACACACCCAAACCGAGGCTTATCCAGAGCACAATACCACCAAACCTCTCCATTTCTCCTCCCTAATATTCTTTTTCTCTGTGTAGTTTTTGTAGTTTTTTAATTTTCTTTTTTTTTTTGTTTAATTTTTCTCTGTGTGATCCCACTGCTATTGCAAAAACACCCTGCCCAGACAAGGTCAATACTACAGAGATCTTCTATTTCTGGGACTCAAATTAACTTACTCAGATGTCCTGTACTGTCTTACAGTGGGCCAACACACTCTCTATTTAGTGCTCCTCCACCACTACCTCCTCCCCAGGTTAAATCATCCATGCTGGCAGAAGTCTCCACTGATTTTTTTTTTAATATGTTTAAACCTGTCTTTGATCTCTGCTTCTTTTTGACTAACTTAGGACATAGTTTTCAGAAAGTTATTATCAAGCTACTAAGGTAGAAATAATAATAATAATAATAATAATAATAATAATAATAATAATTTGTTTTCTCTAAGACCCCTCAGTGTGTTACCAGAAGTGGAAGAAGCATCTCCTGAAATTTTAGGATATACCTATTCTTTCTCTGAACCAGAACCTGTTATTCAATAACTGCTTTGGTCAGACCAGACCACTCTGATGTACAAGCACATATGATCAAACAGGCAGTGTTCCATTATGTCCTTTGGAGTTGTACAGAGAAGGGCAACTTAACTGTGAAAATGTGCTTGCAATTATCTGTGGAAGAAGAATGAAACCTGGGAGGAGGGGAGCACGAAAAGGGAGCCTGGGAACACGGAGAGAGAGACATTCCTCAACAGATTTACAACACAAATGGCAGAAAATAAAATTAGCAACTCCAGGGTGGGTACGGACTGCTGCCAGCATTTTTGGCCAGCCTCAGGGTATGTCTACACAGCAGCCAGTCACTCCCAGTGCCCCTGAGACTGCAATATACTGGAACAGCTACGTCCTCCTGTGAGATTTCAAGTGGGGATTCTGGCACCAGGAGAACGAGCTGGGGCAGGCACTGCCTGAATCCAACTCTCTGGCTACTCCTGGTGCAGCAAAGTCATTAATACCTGAGCTTGCTAGAATAAAGCCTGCCTGGGATTGCCTCTGGCTCCAGTGCTCCTTGGGATCCAAGTGACCTCGACTTTCCACCACTCCAAATGCACAGATGTGAGTTCTGACACACAGCATGGTCAGAAGGGCCACAGAGGGTTTGTGAAGGCACCAAGGGAACCACAGCTCCCCAACACAAGGCAGGATCTCCACCCAAACTGCCAGCAGTGCCACTGGAGAGGTTTATCCAGCCACTGGACAGATCCTGGCAGCCACAGGCTACATGCCTGAGCCATCCATAACTGGGTGTCAGCCTACAGACACACAGGATGGGCATCTCTTTACAAGAGCTCTCTCTTACAGTAAAATATTAATTCACAGGAGTGAATAAGATGCCTGTGGGCATGTGTTAAAGTCAAGTCTTTAACTACATGCTGAAATCCTACCCTGTGAATAGAAGTTTGGCCTCATTTGCAGTACAGAGGGAGCAGAGTTATAACTGAAGTTGTCTGGATAACCCTGAAACTGAGACTTTGGTGCTCCTGCATGTTTGATTCTACAACTTAAATAATGTTGGTTTTCATGCCATTTGGGAGGTGTGAAGTAACCTGGGGACATATCAGTGTATTTCTGCAACAGCAACAAAGAAAAATGTTCCACAGAAATTCAGGTCAGGCAGAACCTGCCTGATAAACATGGGACTAACTCAGAGAAATGCAGAAAAGAAAAAGAAGCCCAGGTGAGAGATTTTTTTAGAAAAACAGGGTTAATGTTTAAAGTCAGCCAGGACAGAAACTACACTCAGCTGCCTCCACTGGTAGTGCCCTGAGTTCAAGGTTAGACTGCTGAGCTGTTCTGCTCTGAAAAAAGACAGAGAGTTGTTGGCATTTTTTCTTTCAAAACAGCTTCTCAGCTCCCACATCCTGCACCTCACTGTCATAACCCCAGGGCAAAAGGAGAGAATTTTTAGCAGAGGTGCCTCCATCTCTCCATGGCTTCCAGAACCACTGCCTTTGCCCCACCACCATGATTTGGCTGTCTGGCTCCAATGCTGCTGGCACTGTTCTGACTGGAAGGGCAGGACAGGCTGATCCAGAAAAAGAAACAGTTTTCTATCAGCACAGAGTGCACTCTGCAGCATTACCTGTCTGCAGAGATCTGTCACATTTACTGGGGTGGTCCTCAGCTTCCACATGGAACTTTTCATTTTTGAAATGCATTATGACCAATTCTTTATAAATCACAGGGCAGGGGAGAAGGAGGACAATTTCCTGGTTGGTTCCCAGGAATCTTGACGAGCTGCACCACAGTGACTGGGCCTTGCTGGTGTAAATTGTTACAGGGCATCATTCTGCACCCCTGGGATGTGCTCAGGGACATTCCTCCTCAGCAACGTTTTCACATTCTGGCACATCTGCATGATCTCTGTGCTGGGTGCAGAACTACACAGATCAGGGAGGCCAACGTTATTCACAAGTCCATCAGCACAAATACCAGGCCACAAAGGGAACATGCAGAGTGCTTTTCCCTTACCTGCAACACCACAATGCCTGAGACACACCACAAAGGCCATACTTCATCATGCAGCAAATAATTATGCACCCTGAAGTATTTTTAACCAAGCTACAGTTATCAATACTTAACATCTAAAGCAAATAAGCACACTGGAGAGAAACCTGCTGGTTCCAAACCCTTCTCTTGCCCGATTCCAAGCCCTGAGCTGTTTGGTTTGTGCATTATGGGCTTTTACCTTTGGACTCGTTTTTGTCTTCATCTGTTTCAGCTTCAAGTTTGAGGCCATGTGGTTTCAGGCTGTTGGCAAGAGCCAGCTCCTTGCTTATTGTCAGCTGATTTTAATCCTCTTTCCTAAGGGCATCTGCCCCAGCGTGGCTCCCAGCCACACCACCTCGGGCTATTCTCTCCCCATCCAGGCAGTGCCAGGTTCTGCTGGCTCATGAATGGGAATCTTCCCTCCTCACCCAAGCCTGCCCCCGTCCCACAACAGGAAAGCTGAGGCCGTTGAAAGAAACAGGAATGGCAACAAAGCTGGCATTGTTGTCCTGAAAAACCACTGTCTGCAGCCCACCCCGCTCCGCCCCGGGATAACGGATATACGGATGAATCCCAGCTTTTGTTTCAAAACACTTCTTTGACTTTTTCTTTGGAGGAGGACTTGAAAATGGTAACAAAGCCACTGCTGTAGGCAAAGAGAGAACTGGGAGGGAGGGGAAGTGGCACTGTTTTTCTCCAAGTCGGTTGTTCAGGGTGGTCTTTGGGGTGTGAATCTCAGATCAGCCTCACACTGGTGCAGTTCATGGAGGCGGAGGAGGGAGGCACCAGTCAGGATCCTGGTGACAAAAGTTGGGCACTTATAAGCTTTTACTGATGGACTTACCCTGCAATTCTGAGGAAAGATGAGAGTAAGAAATGCTCAGTGTTCATATTATGTTTATAAAATGAAGACCTTAGACTCATACATTTTAAGACTTCAGTGACCACTGTGGTCTCTGGGTCTGTGTAGGTCAGGACTCCACCCAGCAGAGCCTGGATAAAATCCAACAGACTGGGGTTACACTCAAGTGTGCTGTTTTAAAAGACACCCACTATTGACCCAGCTGAAGGAACAAGGCTTGCTGAGGGTCCTGTCTTGTGTGGGAAGAAGTTTATGATTTGCAGCCTCAATACACATTCACTGGGCTCCCTGTCACCTTTTTGTAACAGCAAGACTCTTCTGGATCCTCTGTAGAAAAAATTGTATCTAAATACAGATGGACGTTCCCTTTGCGTCCATGGACCAAAACTCTCAGTACAGATTTGGAGATTTAAATACAAAAGTCACATCTGTCACCCCATCACCAAGCAACAACTCCACAGGTTAAACCTGAAGATGAACTTTCATCCTTCAACTTGCACAGGACCTATTTCATCCTAATGGACCTATTTAATGGTGTCTCCACGTTTTCACAGTGCAGCTGTCTGCAATAGTGTTTTTTGCAGTCAGTCCAAATGACATTAGTGGCAGATTAGGAATCTGACACATCAATTAGTAATCCATTCACTTTTTCCAAAGTCCACATCAGAAACTATCTGTGAATGCCAAACTGGGCCTGTGATCTCCACACACATTTGTTAGTCTTAAGGAAAGAATAATAAATCTCAGCTTTTCTACACTCATAAGGAAATCAGACTTCAATAAAGCCCAAAATTATGGCTCTCCAAAATTTCTATTTTTGCCAATATGGATGTAAGTTTTGATTGGATTTTGTTTTAAATTAAGAAAGTTGCACCTAGTTCTCCTTGGTTTTCATTTTTAAAGCTCATGTCATCTTCTTTGTGTTCAGGACTGCAATGTGTTTCCTTACATTTCACTCAAAAACTCTGAGTTTTCAAGTGAAGTCTGCAAAGAATTCTTCTATTTGCACAAGATGTGCTGAAACAGGACTGCTCAGAGCATCTTACTGCAGTTCAACACCAGAAGAATAAGGCCTGACACCTTGTAAGGTCAATGAAGAGATGGCTGCTGGCCTGCAGAAAGGCACCAGTCAACTGGTCAGAGGTTGAAATGAGCAGCCAGGCCACTGGTGGGTGACAGCACAGAAGGATGATTCTGATGCTCAGGCTGGGGGCTGACAGACAGACAGACAGGCATTTCCCCCCTCTGTTTTGATTTGGCAACACTGGGGGTTGATTATGCTGCTGGTGGCGGGGCAGAGAGGGCAGAAGGGTTTGCCCCAATGTGTGACAGAGAATTTCAGCTCCTTGTGGAGTAAGATAACCTGGAACATGTCCCTGAACACTTGTGGCAGCAGAATCCTCCCAACACTTCTACAACCTTCAGCTGGAGCCCTCCTGGCTCCTGTGCCCTCCCAGAGCCACATTACCCAGATGCCTTGGGTCCATAAAACGGTCCTTACAGACCCCCACACCCCTCAAGTACTCCTGAAATAGTTTTCCAAGATGAAGGCAAAGAAAGAAAACCAGGAGAGGAAAGAAATTATGGTCTTACACCAAAATTGCCCTTAGAAAAGAAAACGGAGTTTGCAATTTTCTGCACAGATGGAGAGCTGTATCTGAAAGCATTACATCCCCTATTTATGATGGGGATTTTTTTAAGGCATTATTAGGAGGAAGCTTGTCAGCTCTGCTGAGAAACTTGGCAAACGTCAAGGCAGACCAGTCTCACTCTTTCACACAGCTGGATTTTCTGCAGCTCAAGTATTTTTCCCTCTTGCTCTTGGCCCATCCAAAGATGAGTGCTGAATTTCCCTTAGCATTACCCACAGGTTAATTTGTTATTAAGTTTAGGCTCAGTTTAACATCTTGGCGTGCAATCTAAATAAAACCAAAACCAAATGTCCTTCATTTCTGCTGAAACCACCCTCGGTTTGGCTCAGCTGCCTTTGGTGTCACTGGAGGGTGAACAGGAGATTCATTTTTGGTAGGTAACCTAAATATCCTCCATGCAACTTTGAAATACATTGCCATAAAGTAATTATTTGTCATGGAATGAGATTGGCCAGAACCTGAACACGCTCCATTGGCTCTGACTTAGCTGTGAAATACTTCTTACAGCAGGAAAGGAAGGTACAGACACATGAGCTGCAGGAAGGGTGCAGAAAAAACTCAGGCACAACTTCTTACTACAGCAACAAAGGTGGGATTTCCCACCTCACATCCAGAGAGGCTGAAGGAAGGAGTGCTTGAAAACCTCCCAGGCACAGTCCTGTATAACTTTGTTCCTGGCCTAGTTCTGTACCTTCCACAGTCTGACTGTGACACTGCAACCAGAGTGATGTCAATGGAAAGGGGAAAGAGCTCACCAGTATTATGGGTAAGTGCAGTGACACTGGGCCTGGAGAGCAGGGAATGTGGAGCTGACCTCTGGTTAACTCATTATCTGCACTAAGAGGAGGCAGCTGACTCTTCCAGTCACCTTTGTTTTCTTCTGCCCATGGGATACTTATAGGCAGCTTTAAAGAGTCTCCAAAGTCACCTGCAGAAAGTACCCAGTAATCTCATTCTGCAAATTTCTGTCTGACTAGGACTCATCACGTTCTTTCCTGCTTTCTCCAGTGTGTTCAAAGTGTCTTACTGAGGTGTGATTGAGCTGATAAATCAAGTTAGAGGATTTCTTTCTGTTGATCAAATAATTCTGCTTAAGGGCATTTCTAAAATACTGATGTTTACCATTTCAGTCACAGCAGATTACTTCACATGCAGAGATGAAACCATTACCAAACTATTTAACTATTAAAGTCCTTGACAGAGACACCTGAACTTCAGAGAAAACTCAGCAAGTCCAAAGATTTTGAAGTTCACATTGGTTTTGTGGACCTATTCTACACAGTAAAGAAAAGCAGAATTTGTCTTTATTACTGTCAGTCATTTAAGAGATTGAGGCCTCTGTGCTACTCAGAATCAGAACAGAGAGCTGGAAACAGGGGAAGATCAACCAGAAAGATTGATGTGTGCCAAAATGGGTATTTACACAAGCCTCCTGAAAATTAAGTGATGTATCAATGTGCTACATTTATGAAATCATAACAAACACACCACACTAGTAATTGCACTTGTCTGGCTTTAAATAAAAGCATCCTGCAGTGGCATAAGTAAAGAAGGAAACAGAAGGACAAGTTCTTACTTGTGCCCAAGTTCATGTGCAATTGTGAATGCCAGATTGAGACCGTTGTCTTCAGCAAGAACACATTTTCTCTTGGCACTGCAGACACCTCCTAGGTAAGCAATTCCTGCAACAAAAACACAGACAATGCTCCCATCAAAACCTGTGACACAGCTCATTCACTCAAAACATGCAGCAGTAACAACCAAAGTGATCAAAAATGGAACCAGAATGAAAAATGTGAGAGCAGTTTCCATACAAAATCATCTGAGTAGTTTCTTCCTCTAGTGAATAATCTTTCCACCCTAGTGAAGAATCAGTCCAGAGTTTTGTCAGACAGGAAATAAGTAAAACACACTCACCTTTACTGCTTTCATTGGAAAATATATTTCACTGACCCAAAAATTCATCTAAATTTGTCTACTAATACCGTCAACTACAGCATTAGAAGATGCAGTGAAAGAGCCTGAACAAGCATTTAAATGGAGTTCTCTCAATTTTCAGAATGAAGTCAGGGAGAAGGAATAAAACAATGAAGCAAAGACTCTGAAAAGATCTTACATTTCCCCTTATTTTCATGCTCAAAAGAAAGCGAGAGTGTCCAAGCCAGGAGAGCTGGCAAAATGCAGCTGGTGAGTCACAAAGCCAATGTAGGTGGCACAAGTCTCCTATTACTGAGTGGAATTTAGGATTTGATCCATGCACAGTATTCTCCTGTTTGTGTGGGCACCACGAGCAGCTTGAGGCTGAGGCCCAAAAGGAATTCAAAGTTACAGCATGAAACCTCTGCTATGGAAAAACAATAGTCCTCATCTGCCCTTCCTGCAGCCAGAGTGTCCCCTGCTGAAAGTGCCACTGCACTTGGGAATGCTGTGATGGCATCCCAGGCGAGCTCAGGCTGTCACACTGGATACATCAGCTTTTGTTTGTATTGAACAGCACACAAGGAATCAATTTCCTCACTGCAGTACGGGTTCCATGGAGGGGTGGCTGGACAGAGCTGCCTTTAAGGAGCACATCATGACCATGCAATGGACTCATGATCTCCCTGTTCTCATTTTTTTCCTCTCAGAGTTGACAAAGCTGTGTTTATCAGGGTGCAAATGTTAAACTTTAGACCTGGGAGAAGTCCAGCTCTGTTTTTATGAGTTTTGACAACAATAAGGATGTGGATATTTGTTGCCAGGGGTGTTCTGGATGAAGGGATGAGCAACAGCCTTTTACTTCAGCACTTGCAGCAAAGAGTGAAGGCAGAAATCAGGCACTAACACTTGCTTACTTTAAAAATGCTGACTGTGAAAGGGCAGATTCATACCACATGTAAAAAAAATGAGATCAAGATTTAGCCTTTTAAATCAATGGCCAGTAAATCCAGTAAAAATCCAGTAAAAGGCTGGATTTCAGCACTTTTCCTAGACTGATTTGCTTCTTACGTGCAGAATAGTCCAAAGGACATCAAGGAATTGCTCAGGAAGTAACAGACCTCTTTGTGAAAGATTTTTGAGACTGCAAGCTCAGTCCACACACCTGGTGGGCCAATGAATGTGCCACGTTTTGGGTAAAGGGAAGCCAAAACCGAGTATTTGGGGCAGCTAAAAGACACTTTCACTGAATAGGGAGAGATATTTTGGTTCCCTTTCAGCAGTTTTTGGCAGAAATGACCAGAGCAGGACTTTCACCAAAAGTGTTTTATTCCTGCTACTACACCTGATTATTCCACCTTTATCCTCCATTAACCTGTGCCAATATCTCTCTCAGTTTTATCTGGCACATGAGGTTTTAACTGAGAAGCAACAACTGCATTTCAGGCTCAGGGGTCAATCAGGCAAGTCAGTTTTGCTTGAAATTATTCATGCCAAGTTCCTTCTGAGAGATTTCATAAAATGAGGCTGGGTCTATGTTGGCCATCATAGAGATAGAAGGGGGCAACATTCCCATTTTTGGGAGGTGTGGTGCAGCAAAACAGTCTAGAATTCTGCCAATATATTAAAATATGTTAAATACCAATTAAAATGTCAGATACATTTTCCCAAACAGTAATTCTCCTGAAGTCTTTGTTTAGTGGCTCTAATCCCCACTGAACCTGGCAATGCATATCCACATTATTATTTTGGCTTTTGCTCTGTGCTAAAACCCTCATTATTCAAAGGTGGAAAAGTAATGATTAAGGACTTGTACATTCACCAGTGGTCAAAGAAGTAGTGACTGTGGCTGAGTTACAGACTCTCAGTCATCTATTCTTATTAGCTATTTTCAGTGCTTAACGTGAATCCTGTGTGGCCATTTTATAATATCTGCAATGATCAATTTAAAAATGCAGCCATTTAAAATTAGTTTGTTATTACAGAAATGGACTGGGCAGAGAAACTCATAATCCTGGAAGAGCAGAAACCTTTGGAGCACATGGAATGAACTCAGTAAGAAGTCCAGCTCGTGAACTGTTGAGTGCTTATTAATAAGAGTCATTCTGGAAGAGCAAGCCAGTTATAACAAATTGGTATCACATTTTAAGCCTGAAAAAGCTTGCCTTAAAAACGTTTTTGAAATCTATTTTTTCTTTCAAACTATTTCCTAAGACTGTAATTTTCTTTTGGACCAATACATTTTAGCATTAATTCCTTTCATCAGAATATCAACAGCAAATAAATTATTGATCTGCAAACATACTCCAGTTCCTTAGTAAATCTATCTGAACCATTAACAGAAATGCAACATTTTGTAACCCACATAACTGATATGCAGAGAAAAATACACCTTTAACCAACAACAGCAGCACAATGCCTTGGTAGCTGCATTAACATGATTCATGTCTTCACTGGGATGAATGGAAACTGTTGTTTTCCAGATTTTTATCTGAGCCTTTCAAGTCTGCAGAACTGGAATAAAAACTTCATGAACTCAGACATGTTTGTGAAAACCCTGGCGTGCCATGGTTCTACCAGGCTGGGAATAATGTAAGAGGAAATGCTTTTATTTGGTAATTTTGCTTCTGGCCCTGTCTGTGAGACAGGTGTGTGCGTGTGAAAATGAAAAATAGGGGAGGAAGCTGAACAGGGATTTTTGTTTATTTTTTAAGAAAACCCCACACTTCTCATGTACCTCTGCAAGTATAGAGATAGTGGCTTTCTTTGGGGGAAAAAATGTCCTTAACTTTCAGACATGCTGTCAGCAATTACCACAAATCTATTTTTAATATATAAAAAAGGTCAAGCAGGAGCATCAGTGGAAGAGGGAAAGGAAAGCCAATTACTATTTTTACTATTACCGAGCATGAGGGTTTTTTCCTTTCTCTCCTGAGAAATTACATAATTACAGCCCATAACTTCTGTGCTTGGGCTTGGACAGGCAGAGCTATCTGCACTTCCACTGCAAACCCTGGGACACAGGCAACTGTGTAAACTCACATTTATCCAAAAACTTGTCATACATAAACAGTTTGCAGCTGTTGGCCTTCCTGCCAGCTCTGAGCCCTCCACCAGCACTATCTCCAAGGGGAATGATCCCATCCATCCCACCAGCCCAGCAAGGCATGAGGATATTACACACTTGCCACAGGGATGGCCAAAGCTGGGAGAAGACAAGTCCTGGTGTGTGGGTTCCTGTTTTGTCCTACTCCAAACACCTGGGGCTTCTTCCTGACAGCTCTGGAGCATTCACTCAGCAAGTGGTTTGTCCAGGTACTTCAGCTTTCAACTCTCTAATGTCTTGTTTTCATTGCACTCCTAATACTTTAATCTCTTCTTTTGCCAACCACCTCTGCATACAGAACTTTTACTTGATTAAAACTTGGCTGGCTCTCCTCCTGCTCAATGTATTTGCTGTTGGGAAGGGAGCCAAACTCCCAGTCCTGAAGTCTGCTTGGCACAGACAGAGACTCCCTGCATATCCACATGCTCAGAGCAAACCTCCCATTCCCCATCATTACTAGTTTGGTGTTGAGCTGATGTTTTTCTCATCCTCCCATGATTTTCAATTTGTGCAGCTCGCACATTGCCATCAATTACATTCCTGTAGCCTCTCTTAACCTCCTACACGAATAAAATCAGGAAACCCTGAAGGGATTCATGCTCTGCCTTTCCATTCAATGGCAATGATATGTTTGACAGAGATGCCCTGCCTCTATATACACATCAAGTCAGTCACCAAGGGAATCTTTCAGGGCTTGTGATACTTAGAATGAAAAATACTTCTCCCTTTCTATAAAGCCTACATAGAAAAGGTCCCAAAATTTAAGAAACATTAAAGAAGAAACCCACTAAACTGCCTCCAAGATAGGTACTAACACTGTTCTACAGCTGAATAAACAGAGGTCTCAAGAGTCAGTGGTATCCAGGTGAAAAAGAGCTGTATCCATGGAAGGACCCTCAGACAGGCTAAGGCTGTCACCACTGAGCCTCCAGGCCAAGTTTGGTTTATAGGGATCATCCAGAAAAGTGAACAGGGTGGGCTGTTCCTTCATTTTATGAGAATGTCCTAATTCAAAGCTGGACATGCAATCTTAGTGGTACAGATTAATTTGGCTTAATGCTGGATAGTCCTCCAAGATGCCAATTTCTGTTAATCTTGCAGTAACAACATGGTTTCCATTAGAGTTTTATACTCTTGTATGGAAACTGTTTCCCTTAGCAATAATATTCATTGTTACTGCATTTAACAAAAACCACACTGGAAACAACACACTCATCATGAACCACAACTACAGAAATCCACGTGCAACCATCCAGTGCACAAGACACAGCTACAGTCAGGTAGGAAAACAAGTTAATAATCACGCCAGTGCAAGTCACAACATTTTGAACTCAAGTCTTTATACAGGAAGGGCTTCTGATGTCATGGACCACCTGATGGAAGCCACCAGGACTCCTGAGAATCCCCACAAGATCCTTTCTGTACCTGGGTAACTTGTTGCCAATGTGCCCACCAGCACAGAATCCTCCTCTCCCTTTGGAGAACACAGCCTGTCCTGAATTTCCAAATGACCCCTGTAAAACTCTGTTCACCATGACCTGCAGGGATGCAGCACAACCTTCCCAGAACTCAGACAGCTGTCCTGTAGTGCCCAATAAAATAACTTCTTCCTCTGAAAACACACTCATTTGCAGTGTACACAACTGCTGCCAGAATCCCAAAAGCCCAGCAAGAAAAACCAACAGCTGAAGCACAAAGTGTAGGTACTTTCTGAATCTCCTGATTTTCATTACACTCACCCTGAAGGACTACCAGATCAAATCTCTCCCTGATATTCACAGTACCAGCTGATGTTTCTGGAGCTCACAAGGATAAACTCCTCACAACACACGGTCCTCATAGCACAAATGAGTGAAATGCTCCATACCTTTGGCAGGAGATAGTTTTCTGATTATTAGGAATAATTACAGATACTTGGCATTGACTATTGACACGTCACCCAAGGGTCTGATGAGTGCCCTGGACAACATTTCACAAGAGCAGGGCTGTAGCTGAACAAGCCAGATTCAACCATGTGCCTTAATCTTTGTGAAAGGACTATGATTCAGACAGAAACACCCAAATTTTAGCTAGAGCAGCACTGCAGCTCAAGAGAACTTCTCACTCAATTCTTTCATCCCACACTGGAGCCCAGGCAGAAGTGCACTGCCCCATTTCCAAATTACCTGACACCTAAGCCAGCTGCCCTCCTCAGTACCTTCCTGATAAAAATACCTCTGTGAGGCCAGACCTCCTCATGTCTGTAAACCTGCAGAGGCAGCAAGATTTAATCATCAGAGCTGAAAGCAGTGCTTTTGCTATCTTCCTTTTCTCTGTTTAATTACCCTGCAGGACAGCAATTAATGGAACATGTGGAATCCCCTCTCCAGCACTCAGCTTTACCTTTCAGTCTTTCTGCAGGGCTTTTCTGCTTCTTGGGAACCCTGCTGAGGTTTTACAAGTTTAATGGAGGAATCATTTATCTGCTCCTTTACCACACACAGACACTCCCCGAGATGGCAAGAGCTTTATTCCATTTATTTGCCTTAGAGTTACACTCTGCTAATTCACTGATTTAGGCAGAGGGGGCTGCCCAGGCAGTAGAAAAGCTGTAGAGATTGAGACCTCTCCTAGCTTCAGGGATATCTGTCCTCACCCACACCAGCAAAAGCTGTTTCTGACACCAAATGCAGCGAGATAAGAAAACTGAGAGAGGTTCTAACACTTTTTTTTTTGGCTGAGAAGATCTCTTTAACCAAGACCTATAAAAACATTATTCATGCTGCATTATAAGAGCAGACAACTTCTGGAAACGCTCAGAGGTTTGGCATGGGCATCTCTGAAACCACATTCCTTTCCAGTGCCATTCAGCAGGATTTGTGATCACAAACATAAATATTCACCACACTGACCATACCTGAGCAGAGGTGTGGTGTTCACTGGATTTCAGAGAAACAATTTCACTGGAAACAAGCACCCTGCTCAGCCTCAAGGAGCAGATACCCATCAGTGACACAGGTACCACTGATCTTGCCTTGCAGCAAGGGAATGCACTAAAAGCCCACCTGAAGTTCTTCCCAGCCCTACTTTTCTAAGCTTTTATGATAAAACACTGGGATCTAAGACCTCAGCAAAGCAGGAGATAAAAGAAATTCCCTGTCTCTTTGACATCTGCTCTTTGTTCAGCGTGACATCCTCCATGCCATTGATGGCTCCTCCCTTTCAGCAAACCATCACTTCCCTGGATGACAGCACATTAATAAATCCTCTCCATCCAAGGAGACTGAGGACAGCCTTAATTAACTGGGGCAGAGGAAGCAGGGTATCATCTCCATGTTTACTCTACTTTGATATGCTAACAGCCACATTCCAGGGAGCTTCTCCCCAACACTCCCCAGAGCCCGGGCTGCTGCTGAATGCAGATCTCAAACACAGCTCCTTCCTGCAATCCTGTTTCTCTAGTTAAATATGGAGTTTGGGACATTTAATCTAAATCAGACCACCATTCCTGAATGCTGATTCCCAAATCCAGGCAGCTAATTCACCATCTGCTTACAGACATCACTGCCTGGTGCTGAAAGTCTCCATGCTCACACACACACACACAAAATTACATGGGCTTGATTACTCAAAGTAAGATCTATTAGGACAGCTGCTGAGAGGAAAGGCAGGGGAAGAGCTGCCCAGGTGGATTTGAGAGAGGGACTCCAGTTGGGGATAGGCCTGAATGAGTTAACACACAGTGGTGGGAAGAATACAGAAGCCTGGCATGATTCAAATTTAGTGAATAAGGCAGCAAGAGAAATGGGAAGAGATTAGGGAATGAGAAGAGACGGGCAGAAAAGTAGCAAATGGAGATAATATGGGTTTTCCAGAAGGCTTCAGGAAACATGACTTTGATCTCCTAGGCAGCAGGGAGTCACTTCTGAGGGAGGCAGGGGTCAAGGAGGGCAGGAGATAAGATCAGAAGGGAAGATGAGCTCCCTGAGAATGTCTGTGTGCACTCACTGCTGGAGAAAAATGGATCTACAGCCCTGGGTCAGAAGTCTCTGACACTGTGGGTTCACACAAGGAATTACTGAACAAGTCTGAGGGCATGGAATTATTCAGGCAGGGAGGTGTGGGCAAAACCTGGCACTGAGCATAAAGGAGGGCCAGCTGTTGGAACTGGTACAGGAACAAGGGATGGAAATCAGAGAGATACAAGATAGTGAGAGAAAAAGAGAGAGGCAGAGGGGACAGTGTTGTTCAGGGGTATCTCACACCAGAAAGGAATCAGATCTGGCAGAAGGCAGCAGAGATCTGATGCTTTTGAAAGGCTACAGGAACAGAGACTGAGAACTCAAAGAAAACATGACCAACAACTGTGAAACCAAGCAGCAAATCAGGATTTGGATCCTGGCCCTCGAAAGTCACATCTGCCTGGGCCTCAAAGGCATTGGGATTTGAATATCTTGTGTTGGACTCCCAGTGCTCAGTGGATGAACCTGCCAGTCCTTTCCACAAACTGCTGTAGAGTTCAGCAGGACCTTCCCATCCCACACGCACAGAAACATCAGCATGACAATATGCAGAAGGCAGGCAACCCACCAAGGCAGCAGCAGGACTCAGCACTGCATTCAGGGTTTGTGGAGCTGTGTGAGAAACTGTCATCCCCTGCAGTGGCTGCAGCACAGAGACACAGGATAAAAACAACTCCACATCTCTCACCTGCTGGATGGCTTGACAAAAGGAGAGAATTCCACCTGCTCCTGCTCTAAACAGCCTTTATGAATCTCACCCTTCCCTTTCCCAGATGTTATTAAAAATCAGTATTTCAGTATTTTCATTTTGACCTGTGCTGTCTGGTGGAGGAGGCCTGAATTCAAGAATTGCATCAGTTGTCCCCTAAGCTGCATCTTTCAGGAAATAAATAACTCATCAAAAGAAAAAGAGAAAAATATATCAATTCTGCCATCAGGAAGGAAAGTGCTCGAGGTCTCCCATGCCCCATTTCCATTTCCACACTCTGCCACATGCCTCTGTCAGTCTGCCAACACCTGTCCTCAGGATGGATTCCCACCTGCAGGTTACCATCTCCCAAGGAATGAAAAAGCAACCCTGGCACTGCCTGCCACACCTGCAGCTCTGCAAACTGTATAAGGTTCCAAAACCAGCCTTGGGGCTATTTTCATCTTCCTTTTTTCAGATGAGTTCTGTGAATTGCACTTTTGGACTTGTCAGTTTGTCCTGCAACTCATCCGAGCCACCTGCTTCAACAGAGGGCCTGAATTCAGAGAGAAGGAAGAAAAATATCACACCAGAGCTTTTAGTGAGACTGCTGAACAAAGAAGAACATGGAATGGAGCAGCAGGGATTCTGGAGCCTTTAAATTCCTCACTATCTCCCTTCCAGAATGAAGAAAAAAGGTCAGACTTGGCAATAAATCAGAAAAAATATTTGGAGCCTCTGTACCAAACAGCATCTGCTTTAAGAGCAAACAGTCAGGGTCCAGCATTCAGTTCCAGGTTTTCCCTTCCTGTAGCTGCAAACACTAAGAAACTCATGAAGCTTTGCAAATAAATTAAAATATTCTTTTAACAGTTCCAAGAGCTTCCCCGAGCTGTGCCTATCTCACCCTGCTGTGGTGTTGGTCAGGGGTGGTTCATGAGCAAGGATCAGTCCTGCAATGGTTAAACGACGTTCAGTAACGTGCAGTGAACAATATTTCAGTGTCTGGAGAGTGTCAGCCCTGCCTGCTGAACGTTTTGGAGATGGCTGAGCACCTGTGCTGCTGATGAATGGCATTCTTCCACAGCTCCCCATTAAACTTTTTCCATGTTCTTACAGAATGACTCAGCAACCATTACTCTCAAAACCTGAATGAATCTGTACTTTTGAAACGTGTAAATATTTCAAGTGTATTTTATTTTTAGGTGCTGTATGCATGTGAAAGCTGCTCTCCTGGCAAGATCAGAGCAGCTCAGGTGAGCTGCAGGGAAGGCAGGCCAGCAAATGGGATGATGCAGTGATCTCCAAACTCCAAACAGAGGCTTTTCCAAATTGCTCCTGTGATACTTCTCATCTGCAGCTCCCACATCCTGACTTTCCAGGGCTGCTGAAGCTCCTGGCTTCACTTTGGCAAGCTGCCAGCCAGCACTGATAAACTTCTTTAGAAATTCTTGATTCAGCCCTTCTGTTTTAATTCTTTGCTGAGTGCTGATTTAACCTCACGGCCTGACTTGACAAGGCTGACAAACCCGAGGGCTGTGCCTGATAAGGTTAATAGGGTTGAGTTACTCTGTTAAGTCAGAACTTGGGTTGAAAAGCTGGTCCCCAGCACCTCCACCCTGGCTGATACCTCTGCTGCCAGGGGTGGGGAGTGAAAATGATCCTTCCCCGGCAGTGGGCAGTGCCATGGCTCTGCTCCTCTCCTCACACACTACCAACAGGCATCACATTTGTTCTGGCAGAGCACGACAGCATGGTGGAAAGGGAGGTAAGAATAAATAAAAAATCCCTAAACTTACTGCAAAACTAATGGCTCGATTTCCTAGAGATCACAACTTCCACTTGGGGCTCCTGATGTAAATGTGGATGATGGAATCTTTCCCTCACTGGCAGCATCAGAGGGAGATGGATCCTTCCTCTACTTAGTTTCCTAATTTTCAGAAAACTTCTGAAAGTCTAATATTTCTGAGCTCCATATCCTCAAATTTGATTCTGATTGGTCAATGGGTTATAAAAACAGCAGAGAACAACCATCACTGGGGGAGACAGACACAAGCACAAAACACACCAGTCACCAAACCAGGTTAAAATATTTGGGTTACTACTAACCCAAAGGGCCTCTCCTCTCCTCTGGGTTCCCAAACAGAGCTGTCCATCCTGGCTTCCACTCCCCAGGAAGGGAATGACCCACAGGGCACTTTATGCAGACATAAACACACCACAGCATCACCACATTCATCAGCCTGACTGAAGAGAAGTACTGGCTAATTTCAGAGGTAACATCACTGGAGGTATTTTCAATATGTCCTGAATCTAGTTTTTTAAGTACCTCTTTCTCTAGATTCCTCAAAAATAAAATGTCACCTTCAAAGCCATACCATCTACAGAGAAATTCTCTACTCTGAAAAAAAACCAGCCTGAGCTTTTCTCACACTTAATAAAAAGAAATCCCTCATGTTCAAACTTGAGCTCCAGTGAAAGAAAACACAAATTTGGATGAATTCACTGAGCTCCTTGCAATGACTGACAGCAGCCAGAGAGTCCCTGGTGCCTCACAGACACAAGTCAAGGCACGGTCCCAGTCCTGGGGCCTTTATGGACTGAATTCAGAAGTGACAGCCTGGGAGTGATGGCACTAAAGAAAACTGTCACAGGATCCTGCAGGATCCTAGCCAGGGGACATTTCATGCACGTTGTGTTCATGTTACTGCTGCAGGGCTTTGTGCTGAAGTTCCCTCAACAGGGAGAGAACTGCCTCTTCTAGTCCCACTTGTTTCTAAATAAAACACCCCCAGGAAATGCAGGAGCTCCTCAATACCTGCCTGAGTGACACTTCCAGTTCTGAGCCAAATCCCAGTGTCCCTGACTGAGAATTCTGTCCTGAGAGTGCAGCACAGTTTGCAGGGTCTCCTCAGCTGTCCAACCCCACTCAGGACTCCTGGAGGGAATTTGCAGCAGAACAGCTGCACTTCCCAGCTACACAGGTTGGGTATTTTTGACCCAGCCTGCCAGGGAGCTCAGTGGCAGTGGCCTCCTGGCAGCTGCCATAGAATGAGAAGCATTTCCCAACAAAGCCACCTGATTAATGAAAACATAATCAGCTTCATGGCATCCCCATAGAACAAGCTGGATGTGTATTATATCTGCTCCAACAGGACCAGCTATCAAAACCAGCACAGGTTTAATCGAAGTCTCACTGGAACCAACAAATTATAGCCCCCAGCTTTGAAAAAGGTGTATTAAACAATTTCCCGGCTTCTTTTACTCAGTTTCCACTCCCAGAAGGTTGACTTTTGTCTTTTTTCATAAGTGTAAGGCCAGGAAGCTTTATTTACCCCTGTGTTCAGATCCTGCTGTGGCTCACAGGCACCAGTGCATGGGTGGGTGTCCTGCACCTCTGTAAACTCATCAGTGCATTGAACAAAATCCTGGCTACAGCACCCAAGAGCTTGGGTTCTTCCTCAGGGAAAGGGCCAAATGCTCTCAGAATCCAGACCTTTGCTTTAAGCCAGGAGCATCACACCTTTCCCAGTCCCTCAGATGCAGAGAGACACCCCAGAGAATGCCAACACAGGAGGGCTGTGCCAGGAACTTCTGCCCCTCACTTGGCTCCACAGAGGGAGAAGGGAAATGGGAAGATCCAAGTGAGACAGATAACCCATAGAAAGAAGTCTGGGGCAAATCAGAGGAAGAAGGAATAAGACACCAAGAGGAAGAACATGAAACTGAAACATAATTACCCAACTCTGGTGAGGTAACAGACATTGCTGAAAGGAAACTACAAAGTTTAGAACTTCAGTAGCCCTTGAGCAACACTTTCGTGCTGCAGGATCCCAGGATTCCCACAGGAAAGCATCTCTGTTCAGAAGCTGCTGAAGTATGTGGTACAGAAGGTCAGGCAGGAATCACAGGGAAAACCATCTGGAAGGACAGAGCAGCTCCAGTGAACAACACTGCCTCCCTGAAATCAACAGACATTTCAAGAGCCATCAAAGGGATGAGAAGGAGCACCAATACTACCCCAGGAGCCAGGACACAGGTCGAGAGAGCTACAGCAGGAATTTCATCCACTCTTGGACCCAGCCATAGCCAAGCTGGAGACAACATTTGCTCTCTGAGAGAGCCAGGAAAGCAAACAAACTGGAGCACACAAGAAACATGAGAGTACAGGTTTCTTAAACACAGATATAAAATATACATTCGACGTAGAAATCTAACTTCAGTCTTCTATTTTCCTGTCATTGCAAGAACAACAAAGTCTGATTAGACTGATGGACTCGTTTTCAATAAATAAAAACATCCACACAGTTTCCTAACTCACTGGCCAGTTTTCTTATAAATAACTGCAGTGTTTACACTGTTTGTCTGCTACAGCACAAATATTGCTGTACATGCTGGAGCTTGATGGATGATATTACTAAAACCAACAAGCAGATCCTCAGCAGAACATTCATTTGTATCCAGCAGCCCAGTTATGGCCAGGCAGAGCCTTGGTGCAAACAGCTCAGGCAAAGCAGCCACACAAAAATGTATGAAACAACCACACAAAACCAACAAATGCCTTCAACCTGCTGACTGCTCATGACCACCAACCAAAGTAGGAATACAAGGCTAATTCTGAGCTAAGCAAACACAGAAATCCTTCACATTCTACAAATCATGCTGAAAGAGTACAGGAGGAGAAAGATATTTGATGGGTTGAGTCTATGGGTTTCACTATTATTATTCTGGTAAGTTCAATGTATTTCTATCAGCTGATCTAAAAGGTAAAAAGACTTGTCAAACTAATCCAGGCAAAACCCTTGCAGATTATAGGATTCTGAACCTGAAATTTAAAAACCTACACAGCAGAACCCTTGTGTCCAAATAAAATTCCAAGGAAATCCACTTCTGTTCAAGGGACAGTTTAGACACAAATACACACACACATATGTATATACACCTGTCAGTGATAACTTGGCTAAAATTTCTCTATCTATAGTCACCTCCCTACCTAAACTGGCAATGATTTGATAAAGAAACCCCAGTATTTTCTACAAGGAATACGTGGTCAAATCCATATGTGTAAAATTCAAAGTATTCTGCCATGCACTTAGAGACAGTAATTTATTTCCAGAATGTCTGTGCATTCCTGAGTCAGCCCAAAATTTCATCACCTTCCCCACAGCACCTGCCATTAATATTTCCAGCCATGGAATGAGCTTGTAGTGGATCACAGCTGGCTGGAACACACTCCCTACTGCATTTTCAGCACACTGGTAAACACAGGGAAGATTTTCAGTGCTGCAAAGTACTGTTAGATACCCAGTTCCTATTTGCATTACATGGAGCACAATCCCAGCTGAAAAGCTTGGAGCTTGTGCTGAGGCAGAGGGAGAATTGTTAAATAAAACCCAACAACATTCCAAGGATTTAAAGTGACTTTCAGTCTACTGAGTGCACTTGGTGTAGCAAAATCCTGCCAGGACCAGACACCCTGCTAAATGGGTTAGGTATAATACCAGGTCATGTTACCAGATGATTACCCAAAGCCGGGAAAAAACCAATTCAAATGAAAAAAAAATCCACACAGATCAAACTCCCTTCTTGGGGAAGGGGAGGGAAAGTTTTATGCACATTTCCCAGTGAGGTTTGCTTGGTTACCACCAGGAAAATCTCATCTCTACGTTATTTAAAACTGGCTCTCAAAATTGCATTTCGCCTTGGCAGCTGCAAAACAAAAGAAACGTAAAAGTACAGTAGGCAACTGTCCTTCATTTCCTTGCTTTACTCTTACATATCCTGTGTGCAACTGGAATGCATCTATTTGATTATCCAGTGGAGCAAATGCTACAATGAATGCAATCATGCCTTATTACCCTACATGTCTGCAGCCTATTGCACAGCTATGTACAGATGGTTTTACACAAGCTTGGTTTTCTAGCTACAGGGTCTATAAAACAATAGGAACTATCTGAAATGTTTTCAAGCCAGCAAAGGATAAAGGCACTGTAAAGCAGTCAACTGGATAAAAGCCATCTATGTCTGACAGGAGAAGAAAAACCTCCGAGGTTGCTCCATTATAAACACGTCAGCTTTCTGAAAGCGCTGCAGCCTGCAGCAAACTGACCAGGAATGTGTAAACAGAGGGGAAAACAAGGACCCAGGCAGTGCAAAGAAGGAACACAAACCTCTGGCCTGCTGAAGGGCTTAACCACTGTTTTACTGACCTGAAGAACTGGCTGGTGCCCAAGGAAGTGGAGCTGCCTCTGGTAGCCTTGCCTGCAGCTGGGGGTTGGACCGAGACTCAGCCCCAGCCAGCTCTGTCCTTGGCCTCGTCCCTTCCCATCTCCAGGCTTCAGCAGCACCGTGGGGATCACAGTTCTGATCTCTTTGGTACAGAGCTTTGGATTTTACTGAGGAAAGGCCCTGTTTACAAATTCATTTCCTTCTCCTCTCAATACATTCTTTTTTTACCAATAAAATACAGTGCAAAAAACCCTCAATGTGTTGTTTCATGGTCTGTCAGGGAGGCACCGGGAATTAACGGGTAAGGGGCCGGGCTGGAAATCAGGATGTGCAAAATCATTCTATGTTCTTGGATGAAAACCAGTGAGAAACGGTTTTTATGAATCCCATTTTCCCCTGTCCACCTGGCCTGAAGCGTGTCATAGCAGAAAATCCTGCTTTCTGCTGCAGAGAGCCTGAGGCTGGCATTCCCAGCCCAGAGGGGTTATTTATAGAGCACTGACAGCAGGTCTGACACCGTGGAAAACAAACACCATTTATCTTTCCACAACCTTTTATAACAAAAGGGAAGCAAGAAGCAGGGTGAGCTATGAAAGCAGAATTGATGATTTTATTTGTTTTATGATCATTCTGGTGAGAATCCCCCAGAGAAACAAACTTTCAGCAGGGGAAAGTGATGGAGCTGTGGAGTGAAGCAGTGCAGCAAGCATGGAAAAACTCCATTTACATGGATGAGGCAAGAGACAAGAGCAGAAATACTACAAACCCCAAAAGACACTAATGGTCTGTCCACAGAGCAAATGTAATGAGCTTGTTCTGCTCTTGTCTGCCTCCAAGGCTTCTCAGCCTCACACACACAGTAGCCAGGAGCAGTTCCAGAGCTTTTCCTGACAGTTGTTTGGCAGTGTGGGCTTAGCTGGACATCAATTAGGCTCCTGCTTCTCTGTTTGCAAACACAATGACCCCTTCCCGAGATAAACAGCAGAGATTTCTTTAAATCATCATTAAATGCTGCTTAGCCACAAGCAAAGCCTTAGTTCTCAAGCAGTGTCCCACAAATCATCTTTAATTTAGAAAACAATTGAGGCACAAAGATGTCTAGGAAACAAAACTATAATTCAGAAGTTCTAACATAGTATATTCAGGAGAACCAAAACCCTGAGACCTGCCTGTCACAGAAAATTAAATATTAAAGTATTATACTTCTGATAGTTTTTTCTCCATGCCAGCACAAAAATGTTCTGAATTGCTTCTGAAGGACACTATCCTGTAAATTCACCAGGAATTGTTAGTTCAAACTGTCATAACAAGTCCTCTTCCCCCAGAGTGATTGCATGTCAAAGCCCCAGACACAGCAAGAGGGTGAGGGGTAAAAAGATGGGGAAAGGAACATCACATGCAGGTATCTGCCCTTTAAGCTATGAGACCAAAATTCCCAGGTGCTTTGTGTACATGTCTATATAATTTCACACAGACAGAAATGGCCCTGGAGTGGAATGCAGGACGTGTTTGCACCTGCACCAGTCAAGCTGCACAATGATTTAGCACATCAAGTGATTATGAGACGGAGCTGAAATCAAAGAATAAAGTCAGAGTATCAGAAAAAATACCAACAAAGTCATGGCAAGTATTCTCCCTTGTGATTTACTCCTCTCAATAAAGGCAGCAGAATGAAGCTTAGTTACCCACCAGTTAGAGACTAGGCTAGGATTTGGGCTGGGGTCCTGGATTCCCAAGGGAAAAGGACCATAGTTCTGGAAGCCACTGAACTTTTTGAAGAAAGCCAGGCTGGATGGGACTGGAGAAACCTGGTCTAGTGGAAAATGTCCCATGGCAGAGGGATGAAATGAGCTGGGCTTTAATGGTCCCAAATCATTCTAGAATTTGATGATAATTCTATCAAGATGCATTTCATGCAAACAGTAATCAGCAGCACCCTGTATAATGCTGAGAATGTGACGGCCTGGAGATTATTTACTCAATAATATGTTGCCTGGTAAAGTACTCTGGGTCCTTTCCACAGCATTTTTGACAGTTGCTCACTTGCATTTATCAAAACACATCCCCATGAACCATTAATAAAACCATGGGAGAAGGCAAAGCTTTCAAGCTAAAATCAGCTTAAACATCCAGCACCAACTTTGGGGAGAGCCACAACGAAGACAAAAGCTTTGTCAAAGTCTGAAGATAAGGATGGAGAAATCAATAAGAAAAGCAAGATTTAGGATGAGCAGAGAGCCGCTAACAAACTAAAGCAGGGTGGGAAGTTGATGGGAAGATTTTGGACATGCTGCCCTACATCTGACAACGACTATGAGCATATTTCAGAAACCAGCTTAAACGTCTATGAGCATTAATGACCAACAGCAGTTGATGGAGGACATGAAAGGCCAGGTACAGAGCAGGAAGTGTGTTATTCCTCCCTGCTGACAGTGTTTAGTTCCAGCTCCCTGAGAACAAGCTTCAAACACACACCACACTGCGAGGCCACTGTTTTATCTGCCAGGATGGGTGAGCATGACAGACAGATAAATAATGGGAAAATAAAAGGGCCTGAAACACATTTTGGGGCTGCAAAAGGACAATGATGTATTGAGGAGAACTAATGAGGAACTGCTGGAGGTTTATGAAGACTGAAGTGGAGTAAACGTAGGGAAATTCCGTGACCTCGATGGGCACATCCCGCGGTCTGAGTGATGGAAAACAGAGCCTCCAGGGCCTCTGGGAACAGCAGCCTCTGGCTGCCCAGGCCCAGCTGAACAAAGACAACACCAAGGAACAAAAGTGAGCAGGAGCTCCTACGACCTCTGAACTGACCCCAAAGAGAAATAGGGAAAAAGGAAAGGGAAGGGAGTTAATCATGAGAGCAACTGAGGCTGTGCGAGACCTCGGAGCTGGGAACTGGAATTACATGGAAGAGGGAAAAATGACAAACATACAGAAAATCTGTAACTAATCCTCTCACCACTAAACACCTGCATCTGTTTTAATTACCCAAATTATTTCCTTCACCCGAGACATGAAACAGAGAGAAAATTTTAAAAGTTGAGATAACTGTGAGTTGATAGCATTCACAGATTGATAAATTCCGAAAGAGAAGAGTGATCAACCACCTATTTTCTACAAAAACTCCTTGCAGCAGGACAATATGAGCTCTCAGCCAAGGACAGTACCTTTTCCAGCCAAGGAGATCAAGAATCCACCAGTGCTCTCAGTACATGGAATGAATAAAGACAGACCTAAGAAAGACCACTGAGCTGCAAAACAAACCCAAAGGCAAATAAAATTCAGATGCTCTTGTTTCCTTAACAATAAAACCAGAATGTAAGATGGCATCAGGAGGGTTGCATGTCTCAGGCAATATCTAAGATCAGGACCAGGATCCTGACCCCCAATGAAGCCACCACCAAGACTGAGTCTGGTGTAAGTAGGATTTTCCTCTGGGCTTTAGTGCACAGCGAGGCAGCCTGGCCGAAGCCACGTCCCCAAAACAAGAAAAGGAAAAGCACAGGACACTGAATGAGGCAGAGCAAGGGTTCCAGCAGCAGGAATTCCCAATTACCTGAGGGGCTGTGCTTATCCCAGGGCTCTTTTGAGATTTATGCAATCTCATATGACACTTGCTTGGCACATGGATTTTTAGTGGGAATTTGGAAGAGGAGGGGTTGCTAGCCAGTGAAAAGAAACGGGAAGGCTGTGGTGGCTAGGGTGGGGTCTGGGAGATGGTGGTGATGAATATGCCCAACAGCACAGTTCAGCACTGTCCGGGTTGCTCAGCCCAGCATTTATTCCCTAGCAACCAAAAGGCAAGGGAAAAACTCTTCCACTGCACTGGACCACAGTTCCCTATGGTTTCCTAAAGCCAACAGCCTGACTCCATTGCCCTGCAGAGCCACAAGTGACAGAAATTTGCAGTGCTGGGAGGTCCCTTTCTTTCCCAAACACCAAATCAACTCGATGGTGTTTCTTTAAGACACATTTTAACCTCCAGTATGTTCATTTTAATGCATTAAGCTGTGTTTGGGTTTGGTCTGAAGGACAATCCCAGCAAGGCTTTTGCTAAAGCCAGGCACTGCTGCTCTAATGAATTGTTTCAAGCAGCAGGTATTTCTATTTATTCTGGCATCAAATAAAAACCCGCCCTGGAATATACAGAAACATTCAACATGAACCACTATGGAAAATGTTTTTAATGTGAGAATTCCTTTTCCACTCAGAGCAAACCAGCTAGTCTTTTCCCTTTCCTTGGGGGTGAATTCTCTGTTGTGACACTGGCAGAGCACTGGAATCAATATGACATGGGGAGGAAGATTTAAATGAACAGTACAGGCAGGGGGACCAGGATTGTCTCCTGCTGTGGACAGGCCAGGCAGAGGTGGCAAATGGCCAAGGAAAAGGTTAAAATGTGCAGTCCCTTATTCAGGTGTTTCACACGGAATAAAAAAAGCCCACTTGGAGAGACAGACCACAGATCCTCTTTTGTCAAACCTGGGCATATTTTCAAACACTTTACTGCGATAAACAGCCAGGAGATGGGAATGTTTTTCTCCAAACACTGATTCACTTGTGGAAAGAGTCTGGAAAACTATGTTTCTCAATCACCTCCACTCTGTGCTTGGTTTTCTCCAGGCAGCTATTCCTTCAGCTCAGCCTGCCCCTCTGCAGTACACACACTTACTCTGCTTTCTTTTCCCCGACATCAAGGCACAGAGGAGCACATGTGACTGCAGCAGAGGTAAAGTCATTTTTAACCAGGGCAATTTAAGGATATTTAAGACACATTCTCATTTCCCAATTCCACGCTGCCCCCAATTTTATTATTAGCTGAATACAGGGAAGCTTCAGCTTGGATCTGGGGTAACATGTACACTGAGGAATGAAGGCCAAGCTCTGCCTTGAAATATGCAGGATCATTCCTAACTAACCGTAAAGCTGCTTTTTTGGCACTGGCAGTGGAAATATTGAACGAAAGGGGCATTCTCAATCTGCTTATGTCACAGAAGGGTTGGATTCTGACAGTGTGCAAGGCTCCAAGCTGCAGCCTGATATTAATAGCAAGACATTAAACTTGCAATTCAACTGGCTCGGAGGCAGCTCTGTTGGAACACTGATTTTTCTGCAGGAAACGGCAGCTCTGGTGGGAGCCACAGCACGAGGGATGAGCCCAAAGCAGAGTTGGGAATTTTGACTGGTGTGTGACCAGGCTGTGTCACACAAAGAGAACCTTCCTGCTCAAACTGAGGAGTGCATCCCACAGCAGAGGCTGTTGGAACACAACTGTTCCATACAGGAATATTGTTTTCCTTCTGTTCACCTCCTTTGGAATCCATCCATTCCCAAGCCTAACTTACTCAACCAAGTGGGGCAATGAGCATCAACAAACTATTTCTTACACAAACGTGGTTCTGCTCTGTGGTGCAGACAGTGGGCTAGCACCCCACCAAGACACATCTCCACATTTTCCCCATTTTTGAGCTTGTTTCTGCCATTATGTAACCCTCCACACCACCCTGGCAGCTGGGCCAAGAAAATTTGAACCAAGTCCCCAGAGCAACTGGTTTCAGTGAGGGGCCCCTGCCAGAATACAAATACAAACCTCCTGCTGCTGTTTTCTCGCTGTGTCTGCATGGCAGGCAAAGATTCCTGACAGGTTTTCCAATATGGATCTTTCAGAGCACAAATGAACACCTCTTATGAGCCATTTAAACTTTGTAATCCCACTTCCCAACAACAGCTGGGCCTCAAGGCTTCCGCCAGGGTAAGTTTTGCTTCCTTATTTCTCACAATGTAAAGAAAATCAAGGCATTGTCACTGAAAATAACATTGCCTACAGCACTCTGAGTCCTCTTATTTTATGACATATAATCCAACAGATTCCTTAGAGTCTCTTGAACATGACTAAGCAACATTAGATTCTGGACTTGGACTGTATCACATCCCCAGGAACCCCACACTCTTTACAGGAGACCTCCCTAAGCCATGCAATCTCCTGTAGCTTTGCACTCAAAATCCTCATTTCACAGAGGTAGACAGAAGCATGCAGAATGCAAGTGACTTGCCAAATGTCACACAATGAGTCAGTGGCAGAGCTGGGAAAAGAAATCAGGAATCTAAGAGTCCAGATTCCCTCCCTTATATAGAGCAGCAGCCTCAGTCTCCTGGCTCAGGAGAGCGGCTGCCCGCTGCACTTACAGGGCAGCAGCACTGCCATTGCAAGGGCCAACCTCAGCCATAAGCAGGTGTAAAAACACAAATGCATCTGCTGAGACCATGGCCCTCATCTGTTCAAGTGGAAAGCAAGAAATGAAAGCGAGTTGCTGTTGTAGAGAACTTTGGGGAGTGCAACAACCTCAGCATAACCATTAAGACCAAACACAATGTCACTTGCTGCACTCACTTCTTGCTTCCACAGGAAGTCCTGCTGATTTGGAGAGGAATATCTGGGAGCTGAAGTGAGAAACAGCAATCTGGAAACAGCAGAGATGGTTGAAACACCAAGATAAACCTTCCTAAGCCAATATGGAGGATCAATGGTCATCCACCTCTCTCAATTGTTGCACTCACATTAAGCCCAAGCCAAAGCCATGGTACACTGCTGCTTATATCACCCAGGTATGTGCACATGGCATGGAAGTCTGGCTATTAAAAACCTCTTTATCTACAACTGACACCTGCTTTTCCCAATCTGACAAAGGAGGAAAACTAGAGAATCTTTTGCACGGTTAAAATTTAGTACTACCAACAGTAATCACTGTCTCAAAACAGCTGCTATCATGAAAGAACATTCATTAATTTATTATTCCTCTGCCATGAAAAAATGCAAATGGCACAACAAGGCCAAATGGGGCACAGAAAATGCATAAGTGAAGATATAAGTGCTTTGCTACCAAGTCTCCTGTCAGGGAGAAGGTAGGAAAGGCAGGATTGAAGAGAGCAAAGAGGCCAGACTGGTTTTGTCCCAGGAATATTCACCTTCTAAATATCTTGGAAAGCTATGCTGAAAAGAGTAACAAGTGAGTTTAATCTTCATTGTTGTGATCTTCTACTTTCTCCACTGCAGCCACAGCCTGCAGCAAGTTGCAGCACAAGAAATAACTCAGGTATTGTAAGAACAGAAAAGAAGTAATAAAAATATTTCCTTAGTCATGCTGTCTCTGGTAATATAATTCCCTGAATAGAAATCTTCAACAATACTCTCTTTAACTATGGAAAGAGCTCTGACTTTAGTCAGCATGTGTCTTCCATCAGCTTCTCTCCTTTTTTTTTTTTTTAACTTCTTTATTGTATCTTACCACAGCCACCTCCAGGTGCAGGAGCACGGTGTAAAAACCTTTCTCAGTGGAAGTGTGTTTCCCATTGGACACAGAATAAACACACTGTGAGGGATTCCAAATGGAAAAGGCTTAGACACAGAGGCCAGGCCTTGCTCATGGGTACCTATCCTCCAGCTCTGTATTTCCTCCTCTCACCTGATCCCCATACCAGGGAGGGAAGGAGCTGCATTCCAAGATGAGCCTTCCACAGGGCTCCTGCTGAAGGCAGTTCCCCCCCTGCTCTGCATCACCCACTGTCCATAACCCCTGCAAGTGTCTCCCTGAACACTGGAGTGAGGGGACAGCTGAAAATTAGCATCCATCCCAAGTTCACACAGAATGGAGGATAAGGGGCCACTTGATTTCGAGGCAAATCTAGAAAAATTCATGCCATCATCACAGAGAGGATGTTGAGCTGTGCCTCCAAACACTGCTGCCACTGTGGGGATTAAAAAAAAAAACCAACCAGGAGAACACAGTGAAGGTTACTGCTACCTGAGTGAAATAAATAAAGTATTTAATGTGTGGGATGTAAGGACCCTGTGTATGCAGGCTTTGGGTATCAGTAAAGGCAGTTAGGAAGTAGGAGGAGCAGGAGGCTGAAAAGAAGATTTAACTTGGCTTTCCTACAATGAGGTATTCTTCTCCAGTGTCTGAGTGCCAGCTTGATCTGGGAATCTCACACAGGTTCTTACAATGGGAAATGCACTCCTTAGTTAAAAAATTCTTGTTTGAGGTGAGAGAGAACTGAAAGGAACATTATGCAGACACACCAAGAGGCAGTTTCTTCTGCATCTGCTCCAACAAAGCACAAATACTTAAGAATAACTCCTGAACCCAGGGACCTCCAGGGCTTAGAAGGGGTTAAAATGTAATGGCTTATTTATAGCTCATACCCTGCCCAGCTAATTCATATTTGCATCACACAGCAAAACCAACATTACAGCAAACCAAAGAGTGAAAGATTGCCCAGAACACTCCTCTTAGCACAGAGGTGGCTATCAAAATACCCTCCCCTGCTTCTTGGACTTACCCACAGTGTCACAAGGCTCGTCTTTGTGCACGCAGAAATCTGTCCTAGAAAGACAAACAGAACAGAAGTGAAATGTATCCTGTGCCTCCAGACTAGCAGGGGTGCATGACTCCCCTATCATGGCTGTTGAGGCCTGGGGATTTGGTAAGGCTGCTGTGCAGTCTACATGGTGACACCACAGAGAGCAGCCCTGATTGCTACTGAGATTACAGGCAATCATGTGAACCAGCCCATATAGCACAGGCCAATTTAACGGACTTAAGATTCAGCACCTAAAAGAGCCCTGCCTCAGTCTGTGATGTCACACTTATTCCACAGCTGGATTAAAACTGAAGCTCTTTCCACAAGAGAATCGTAACAATAAGGAGCAGACACCCTGTGAGGCACCCTGAAAGACAGCAGGAGTAGCAGATGTGTGGGGCACAGCCCAAAGGCACGGAACTAATAACATGTACCCAGAAAGTCTCAATTCCTCACTAGAAGAGAAAAGAACATGAGAGGAGCAGGACTAAACAGAGGAAGACAGATGCTGACATGGAAGAAGAAAGAGAATTTCAGGATTTTCCTGGTAATGGGTAAACTGGCTTCAGCTAAAGTTATTACAGTCAGATTTGCCCTGTTATGGTTTGAATCCAACACGTAGAGGTTCAAGAGACTCCTTTTGGTTCTCCACACCTCATCAAGGCAGGAGAAGACACTACAGATGCCAGTGGCACCCACAAATGAACAAGGGATCCTTGAAGCTGTATTAAACAGAAACAGAACAAAAGCCTTGAAGCTCACCATCAAAGCACTGACACTTCATGTGAGAAGATTTTGTAAATGAGACGCCTCATGACAGAAAGACAAGTGTGTAGGGGAGAGCATTTTGTAACCAAATTAATAGCTGGAATACATTTCAATAAGCACTTAGACCTTAACTTTTAGGTCTAAGTGCTCTCTTTAGGAGCTCTCTTCCCCAGGGCTGCCTTGCAGTGCAATCCACAATAAAGAGGAGCTGCAGAAAAACATCACATGTGCTAAAACATTCCAGAAGTTCCTTATCCCAAGGGAAGCTGAGGAACTGTAGTCTCAATCACTGTGGCTTTCCTCACCCTGGGAGGAAGCAAGTGAGAGAATCCTGTTAGTTTGGAGTGTGCCATTCAAAATGCCTGAGTCCCCACGGGATTTGGAGTTTAAGAGTTTGGCAGGAGGAAGATGAAAAATACTTAGGGAAAGATAAATACTTAGGAAAAGAAAATGCTTAAGAGAAATATAAAAATAGATAAATATTAAAAGTGCTCTTTCTTTGAAGAAAGTTATGAAACTGGGGTTTATAGGAAAAGAGATTTAAGGCCCAGGACTGTGGCTGATGAATCCAGACCCTCCACACCAAACTCCTTTGGAAGCCACAAATCAAGCTGTCAAGGGCTTGGAAGGAGAGCACAAACAGCCATTACCAGCTCTTTTCAGCAGACATTGAAAACCAACCATGCTTCAGTGCAGAAAAACCATAACAACCATCAAAGTGTTAAAAAATCAGACAGGAACCAAACAAAAATCGGAAGCTACGACCACACACCAGCCCCAGCTTTCATTTTTCACTGCAGCCTGTGTCTGGACACCTTGGCATTCCAGCCTTCCCAAGGAAGACTAATGACAGTCTCCTGCCGGAGCTGGCACCAGCACGCCTTCCCGACTTCCCAGAGCCAACTTGACAGAGGTTTATTTAAGGACTTATTATGTTATATAAACTGCTAAATCAAACAGATGCTTTTCTTGTGACAACAGATAGCTGAACTATTAGTGGATGGCAGGAGGCCACAGCCAGAAAAGCCTCTCTCTCTCTTCAGAGCCTGTCCAGCCCTGCAAATAACGCACAGAATTTCTGCTCCTCGCACTGTTCCACACCAAAAGGTGTCTGGCACTTTCTGGCAGCTCCACAGAGGAATTACCACCATGCTATTAAAAAAGGGGGTCTGTAAATGATCCAGCACAACTTGCAAACTCTCCTACAGGGGTAGAACAACCCTTGTGTGTGAACAGGGTCCTGTGATGGTGTTTGGTCAGGGAAGGGCTTGAAGCACTTCAGCAGCAGAACTGAACATTGCTGGCAATTCAAGTATAAAACCTGCTTAGCCCATCCATAAAACTGTCATAAACACCAGACAAAGAGACTTCATCTTCTATTCAAATATATGTACAAAAAAGCCAGGATTTAAACCATCTGGATCATTAAAAATATTTTATCCCAAAACACTGTAGCCAAACAGAAAAGCACACTCAGACTTTTAGTCACAAACCAGCTTGGTGAGTCTCCATCTTCTTCCAAGGGCAAGGAGACACCTCAGCACAAAGCCCACTGCTGAAACTCCTACAGTCCTTCCCTGGCAGTCAGAGGGAAAACACAGCATGGAAAGGTGTTAAAAATGATCTGTCTCACCCGTGGCTCAGTCACACCAGTGATCAAATGGCCCCATCCTGGCACCTGAAACTGATCTGCTTTTAAAAAGGTTTCAATCACAGGTGTCTCTCTGGCACATTTTTGAGCTCAACTGCATGGGTAATTTTGAAGTGAGAATTTGATATGACTGATACTATAATGATACTCAACAATGCAGGAAAGACATTTTAATATGTATTGCATGTGCAAAGGTCTCTTATCACAGAGATATAGCCCTGTTAGCAGAATTTTTTACAGAGCTGTGGTGAAATAAAACTCTTACTCCAGGAGCTGCAGTTCAAATCCAACACCTGACCTTATCACACGAGGTCTTGGATAATATATTGAAATCACAGCTCTAGCTGGGAACCAGTTTTACTCTTCACTTTTAGCCACTGACTGAATCAAGCAGGACACGAGTTTTCATCCTGAGACCTGTGAAATTCTCAGTCATTATCATGCCTGGTACCCATCAGAGGTTTCCATTAGCAGAGTACAACAATTCTCAAAAAAAATGACAACAAGTCAGTTGTTTTGTTCAATAAAAATAGCCAGAAGAGCTCAGAACTCCTCCTACAGTCACTCTTCCATCTGGCTCCCACCAACTGGAAAAAAATACCTAACTGTGCTAAGCTAAACTCTGCAATTCAAGTCCTTCCTGTGAGAAAGGAGGACAGTAGTTGAACTGTGCAACAGGAATAAGAAGCATTCTGTTAAATGGCCATTCCCAGCATCCTTCAAATGACATCTTTCGACCAGTCTAACCCTGCAGGGTCATAAAGCTAAAGGACAGAGGAAACTGGTACAGTCCAAAACCTGCCAAAATAAACTTTCCACATCCACAGGTACACTCAGCAGCACTATGTGCCCAGTTTCCTCCATGCACTGTGAATTCCTCCATTTGCCCATTTAATGGGAAGGCAAAGAGCTGGAGAAATGTGGAAGGGAGGATCAGGCTGCAAATGGAACAACTACACCACTGTCAAAAACAAGTCTTTGCTTAAAGACAGCTCTGAATTCTGTTCCTGTCAGTGTTGGGACATTCTTTGCTCTGCTATCACATCACCTATAATCTAATAGGAGACCCAAACACCTCTAGGAGCTGGGATAACATCAGTGTGCCTGAAGATTTCCCAAGGAATGCAAAAGACAGAGGGATCAAGAGAGGGAATGTGTTTCAAATGAGACATGCTTCTAAAATCACTAAGATACAGATTCTGCAGACAGAAGTTATTCTGGTCAGCTGCCTGTTAAAATATGAAGTACACTATCCAAAGGTGCCAGAGACCTGGATTTCTGCAAGTTCAGAACCAGAATCTGAATGAGAAAATGATGATTATAGAGACCACAACATTATATTCAGACCTTCAGGGCTGAGGCAGATCATTCCCACTGTCTCACTTTTTTTACCGAGCTGGACAATGGCACAGTGTGTCTCTTACCTGGAACTCAGGTGGATACCATTAAAATCCCACAAGAGGGATATTTGCCACCTAAGTAATCTACTTTTGCATGCAAATGAGGGTATGGGAAACATCACTTAGAGGTGAAGTTTCAAAAGGCAAGCATGCCTTGGTGTTTCAAATGAACCCAGCCAGACTGGAACCAGAGGGATTTCTTCAGAGCTTGACCCCAAAGAATCTGTTTCTAGTCCTTAAAGCAGCTGCAGCTGCTGAAAATTCAGCTTCTGCTTTTTCTGGCGCAATTGCTTGTGCTGGACATGCTGTTGCTCCCACATCCTCTACCACTGGTCCATCTGTACAGTCTGGGGAGGGTCCAGGGACACACACACACATCTCCAAAGCCAAAAGGAGAAAAACTCATTTCCCTGACACAGGGATAGGGCTGCTGGCCCAGAAGCCTCCCAAACAATGCAGCATCCTCCATGAGGCAGAAGCAGGATGGGTTAAGGATGACAGGACACAGTAAGAAGGAAAAAAAAGACTCCAAGTACAAACTGCTGACCTCTCCAGCAGCAAAATGCTCCTCCTGTGCACAGCAAGGTGCTCCTTGGCCTGAACCTTCTCACCAAAGCTGAATCTGGTTTCTAACCCAACCAAACCTGTACTTTCCCAGCTATTCCCACTGCAAACCCCTGCAAATCCATTGAACAATTCCTCCTACAAATTCTTTCTACAGTTCTTCCTTGGAAGCCTGAGTCTAACTCATTTAGCCTGACACTTTGCATTCAGTTTTGAGAGCTGCAGAGATGAAATGCTCTGCTCATTCCCCCCGCCCCGTGCTCAGAGCCCATCAGAAGAGATTCTCTCTGCCTCACTTGTCATGCAGGACAACTGGATACCCAGATGAGTTTAACAAAAATGTTACTTATTTATTTAGGCCCTGATCCAGTGGAGCACATGCTTAACTATAACCAGGATGTGCAGCCTGTTGACTTCAAAGGAACTATTCCCCCTGTCTAAACTGTTAAGTATCTGCACAAGTGCCTGGTGGAGTGCAGTGAATCCAGAGGAGGCAGCAGGCTTTGGGGGAGCTGCACACACGTCTGTGGAGGAGATTGCTCAGGAACTTTGCTGGCCTCGTGCCCTGCTCACCAGCTCTTTCACTGAACACTCACCAGAATCCTATGGATGGTTTGCAGTGGGGCTGTTAACACAAATCTAACACAAGAGATTATTACAATCAGGATGGCAATTTATGCAAAAAACATGTATTTCTACTTATATTGTTGGCAGAGAAAGTAAGTGAAAGAGGTGAGTAATACTGAACTGCAATACAGACCTTTCCTGTCTCAAATTGGGGAACAAGAGGGTAGGAAGTAGTGTTTTTCTAGCACAATGAGCACCCACATTGCACTATAATTTTGTGCTCACTTTAATTATTCAGAGATCACTTCTGTAAAAATGAATACTTCTTTTACATCTTAAAGGACACAAAAAAACTTAAAACACCACGAATTAGCTACTCAAAATTTGTGGTAACTGTGGGGAACATGGGACTTGCATTGTATTGTGAGGTTGAGCTCAGGTAGTTAGAGGAAAAAAGACTGCTGTCCCTACAACACCCTTTTTCTTGCTTTATCTGATGCGTTTGACACATCAGTAAGTTCAGAACTCCAGGATGCAAAGAATTTTGACCAAATATTTCTACAAAGATCTTTTCACATCTGAAATAAATGGAGGAGTTTTCAAATACACAAACCAATCAGGAATGACACCCCTCCACTATCTCAGTTGTGACAGAGGACAGTTGTTGAAGTGCTTATTTCCTCGGGCAAAGAGAGAGAAAATTAATTTAGTTTATGGTATTTCTCTCCCTCTTTCTTTAGGAGATAACTCCCTCCCCACCTCCCCACTGCTGACACACTCTCTGCTCCTCTCAGACTGCTCAGCTGATCCAGCTCTAATTCCACACAGAGCCCCTGAGCTCAGCTGTGTTCTCAGTTCCACACCTTTCTCCTAGGAAGGAGGGCTCCAAAACCTCCCCAGTTTTTTCCACTCCTACCAGCTGGTGTGAGAAAAAGCTGCCCCTTTTCCAGTGCAGAAAAACCATAACAATCATCAAAGTGTTAAAAAATCAGACAGGAACCAAACAAAAAAGTGCTACAGGCAGATCCTGATCCTGACTGTGACACAGAACAGTGACCACAACTGTGACACTTTGGCTCAAGAGGAGAGATGCTTTTGTACAACCTTGTTAAGAATGTACAAAAAACAAGACAGATCACTTTCATCTGAGGCATCTGAGCAGCAAATGTATCACCTTTTTCTTAGACTTCTGCTTGACCAGAAAATCCCACCACTGAGCATTGGCATCACTGGTTGAAGTAAATTGATAAGCCAGACCTTCCCATACCTGGTCACAAAAACAGCAGCATCCACAGGAGGGGTGTCATCCCTGGCACCAGGAACCTGGTTGTTACCCAGGTATTTTGCCCCACCATATTCTTCATTTTGCCACTGACAGAAGCTCTCCAGAGATCTCTCTCCATGATGCCCGATGGACAGCTTTGCCTTTGGGGGGAAAAAACAAAAAAGATCTATAAAAGGAGAAATACCAGCCCTAGTCTTTAGATAAAGCATCAGACCTCTCTGTAACAGTTAACTCCAGACTGGTTTGCAGCTACAAGCTTTACCAGGAAGGATAAATAAAAGGGTTCTGGTTCCTTTCACTCCCACAGCCCCTGTACTTCCCACCTTTAACACTGCCTGGTGAAGTGGAACAGGCAACTCCTCAGAGTTTGTGATCCTGAGGCCAGACATGCCCCACATCCCCCTCCCACCCAATGGGACACCACAAAGCAATTCCAGGAGCAGGGGAGAAAGGGGTTGGAACTCACAGGGCGATTGTGAAGCAGGACTAGTTTGGTCACTCGAATGTTGACTTTAATTCCCAGGCTTTGATGCTGGAACATGTTGTACACCTGTCAAAAAGCAAAGAAAACATCCAGAGCTTACTAGCAGAAATATCAAGACCTAGTAATAGTTGAAGAAACTAATTGTGACTGAAGTTAGATACTTCTCCTTTTAAAAATTGACACAAAAAACTCCTCCAAACAGATTGTGCTACTACACTCAATAAAATAAAGAATTCTTAAGAATTCCAGTGGAAAGGAGAAAAATATTCCAAAGGAACTCTTAAGATAAAGTCTCAGGAACACGGACATACGTTATGAAGCATCCAACTAACATGGATCTCAGCATTTAAATATCAGAGATATCTGAATGCAAGATGAAATAATGGTGTGTTTTAGACTTCAGGAAATAGAATGGAAAAGCAATTTCCCTCTGTTATTTTCGTATCTTATATAAGAGAATAGCAATAAGGCAGCACATAATGACACAAGCCTCAGGAAATACAAAAATAGCACCGGAAACTACCTTACTACTTTCTCCAGATTTTGCATTCCAGCTCAGATACTTCACCTCATTTTTATAGGTTTGAATATAAGATCTTAATTGATCCCAGAATTTTATTCCACCCATTTCTCTGTGTACAAATGTTTTAACTAGACAGCATCAAAAAAGGTGAGTGAAGGGTTTATTTTAAAAAGGTGTAAAATGCCACATAGAAGGCCTTGGGTGAATATTGTATGCCCTACTTAGTCAAAAAAGCCAAAATGAAGACCACTGAAGAGAAACTCCTGACAAATAGGAGGCAGGTTTGGCCCCAGGTAAGCAATATTCCTTCCTCACAGCTCGTTTGGCTACAAGCATCACCCAGGCTCAGGAACTTCCTACAGCAAACCCGAGCCACGAGCACATCTTGCTCATTATGTTTTCAACGCTTGGTATTTTTCCTGTTTGTGCAAATACTCAGGAATGTGCTCAGTGGAAGAGTGCTCTGAAGCTCTCCAGTGTTTGGGGTTGGATTTAAGCACACACGTAAATGTTTCCTACAATTTAAGCACAGATTGCAAGACAGAGCTACTCAGTGTTTGACCCAGTGACCTTCAGCTGAGCACAATGAGCCATTTATCTTCCCTGGGGCTGCTGTACAAGTGCACACAAGGGCTGGCACTATTTGCTTAGCTTGGGGATGTGTTGGTAGAGCAGTTCAGGCCTCTCACTACAGACCTGGGGGGGATAAACTTGACATTTGCAGAGAAGGGCTCTGACAGATGACCCCTGTGTAAGTGGAGACCTGGACATTCAGCTGGGAGGGTCAATGGGGCACCAGGCTGAGGGGGTCAGCCCCTGCTGCACCACTGCAGAGGCTGAGAAACACTTCCCTGGGATGGATGGGTGGTGGATGGATGGATGATGGATGGGTGGATTGATGACTGATGGATGGGTGGATGTATTTGGTTTCCCAACTCTCCACTAGCTCCGGCCATCCCATGGAGTTCCCACTGATGAAATGAGAATAAATCCAGCAAACAGGTCCTTATCACTGAACATGGTGAGTGCTGATTCCTGCCTTCCCATCAGAGCAGTCAAGCTGCCTCCAGACCTGGCACAGACATATCCAAACACCACTGACTTCCAAAGGCTGTTCTCCCTGGCAAAACTTGCCCACCAAGCACCAGCTGCCAGAGAGTTCAGGATGTCATCTTCAAAGCTTCCAGCCCTTCCTCCTTTTCTCTTATGCTCTCTGTCCCAAGGATAACTCTGACTGCACTTTTATTCCCATCCCCCAGTGATCTCAGAAGAGCTGAAGCAGCAGCAACTGGATACTAAACCAAAAAAAAAAGTCACTGGGAGTGCAAGAGGCTCCACTTTGCTTGTTTATTCAAGCTTTGTTTGCTTATTTTCTTAAATGAAGCCCAAAGGAGCCCCAGACTGATGCAGTTTGTGTTGCCTACGAGGAACATTAACCTTTTCCTCTGAGAGGGAGATCACTTAACAGTTACAAGGTAACACACACTTGACTTGGAGAAAATTTAATTTGCCAATTAAAATAATTTGTATACAGAGAAAAAAAAAAGATAAATTAAAACAACACCTTCCCCTCACCTCATCTTTACTCCTGCATTCCTGACTCCTTCCCCCTCACCCAGAGCCATGCAGCTGGATGGGGAATGGGGACTGTCCTCAGCCTGGAACAGCTCTCTCTGCTGCTCCCTCCTCACAGTTTTCCCTGTTGCAGTATGGATCCTCTTCCTGGGCTGCAGTTCCCATCAGGAGAACCTGCTCCAGCACAGGCTGCTCTCCTCAGGTCACAATGCTGGGAAGAGCCACCTGCCCCACCATGGTGTTCCCACAGGCAACTTCTGCTCCAGCACCTGGAGCTCCTCATCCTCCTGCTCTGACCTGGGTGCCTCACATGGATTTTTTCCTCACTTTTTTTCCATTATTCAGCTTTTTTCCCCTCTTTTGAAGACATTTTCACAGAGGCACCCTCAGCTCTCCTGACAGACTCTGCTGTGCCCTGTGGTGAGGGCTGGGAGCATCCATGTCCAGCACGGGGCAGCTCTGGGTCTCAGCCTCACTGCCAGCTGCACCCACACACTGTCCCTTCAGAGGGAAACTTCTCTCAGATCATGGGCTTTAAGGCTAGAAGGAATACCATGGAGAAGGCAAACAGACTTTTAAATTACTTGATAAAAAAATATGAGCCTGATACAGCTCAGGTTGCTCCCAGCTGGAGTTAAACCAGGCCGTGCCAGGCAGGCTGTGGCCAAAGGAAGCATCATCACAGAATCCAGATGAATTTAAAATAAAAGAATTCAAATACACAGGTCTTTCCTGCTAGGAATGGAATTCCATCATGGCAGCAACAACCTTCTGCCTTTCTCACTCAGCCAACAAGAAAACCAAACTCCAGAGACTCAGCGTGTCCAAGCTGCTCAACACCACATCCAAGAGTCCACCAGCAGCACGTGCCAAGTGAGGTGGCTGGGATAGCTGGTCCAGGGGATGAGGAATGGGATTTCCCACTGCAGATGTTCTCAAGATTTCCTGCTGCATGGACAGAGAGACTGACTCACAGACACCTCCCTGCCCACTCCCAACACCATGGGCCACCCTTCCTCAAGCCTGCAATTGCATCACACCCTTCAGGCTGCTGTGACTTCTTCCAATAGGGCAAAAGTAAAAAAAAAATGGGTGGTTTAGAACCTTCTAATAAAATAAGGAACAGAAGCGTCAGCTGAAACTCTGCCATGGAACCAAATGCAAAGGTTATTTGTTTAGGACATCACCACAAGTGGCAGAAAGCAGCTTGGATGGAAAAGAAACAGAGGCTCTGATCACTGGGATGAAAGGAAGGGATGGGAAAAGTGGTCAATGTGATTGAAGTGTTGTGGGTGTCCTGCTGCAGGTAAACTTCTGCACTTCTGTCTTGACTTCTCTGTGAGGAGTCACCAAAAGTAGAGTGAGTTCTGGAAACAGGAGATATGGTAAAGAACCATACAAAACAGACAGAAAAAATGGAAGGGGAAGTGGCGTAGAACAACAAGAAGAATAAAGCCTCTCTCTGGCATCTCCCCCTTCATCTGCATTTCTCTGACAGAGCTTTACTGTACAGAATGCCCCAAAGAAAACAGGAAAGCTTGGAGGCTGGACCATCCTCCTCTGTTTGCATTCCTCCTGCCTTTCTTTCTCCTCACAGCTCTGACATGGAAGGGGCAGAACAAATGCACTTTTGGCATAAGCTGTGCAGGCCTGCCCCAGCATGCACAAAGCAAACACAGACATAAGGAATTGGGCTGAGAGAGGAACTAAAATACATCATTTTGTTGTTTTTTTTTTTTAATTCTCAAGAGCTTCCTCTGCAGGTGGATGGTGGGAGGGAGACGTGTGTCTTTCAGATGTTTTGGAGTTCAGAACAGCAACCCTGAGGGTAAATTGACTTTTTTTCCCCCATTTTTCTTCCCTAAGCACTGCACTCAAGCAGGAGCCTTTCCACTGCCTTGGCTGCTGGATGAGGTTTGGACAGCAGAAGCCTTAGTCAGGTTACTGAGGTTGTCTTTCTCTTGTTTTGAAAAGTGCTATAGGATTTCTAACACCCACCTAAAGCCAAGCTTTCAAATTACTCCTTTAAACATTATGAAAAAGAACATATTCATAGCTCTTTATAAGATACAGTTGACATAACTCCTTCTCCTGGGGCTGCTGGAGCGAAAAGAGAAATCTGTAGACAGTGATGAAACACTCAGATCCTTTTCCCTTATGTTCCCTTATGTCCCTGCTCCCATCATGAAAATTCCAGACCAGGGTAAGGGAGCTCATTATCAGTGGCAGCTCTGGAGCCTTTATGTGCCAGCCCCCAAGAGCACAGACATATAAATCCATCAATGGAAGCATGATAAAAACGATATTATCTGCTTTTTTAACATAAAAAACCCCTCACAGGGGAAATCCGAAATCCGAAACGAAAAACAATCTGTGGAGCGTAAAATCAGGCTTCAGAGAGTAAAACAGTATCATTCCTAAAGAATAACATAAGAATTTTCCCTCTTAATGACATCCAAAAGATCACTAACTTCAAGTTCCTGCTTGCTGCTGCAAAGAGCTTCCACAGTAATCGCATGGCTTAGCAACAGCTGCAGGAGAACCGACACACACTGCAGGAACTCCCCCTCCATGCTGCACTCTCGGAGAAAAAGGCAAGCTCCAAACCAAGCCACAGTTGTAATTTATTGCAAAACCCAAAAAAATACACTTATGGGATGAAAAAAAAACCCAAACCAATCCAACTCATTTTTTTTTAGGTTTTCAAACCCATAGAAAGCAGCTGTTAAATGACTATGTTGTGGTCTCGGAGATTCAGAAATGCAGACGTCTCTGTCTCTGAAGGCTCAGAGGGTCAGTCTGGGTGGGACTTGGTTTGCAAAGTCAGCTCTGCACTCTGCAAGGAGCCAACATCCACAGCTTACTGTTCAGGGCCTGGCTGGAAAGAGTCACTCCTCATCCTCAGCAACACAACAGCCAAGGACAGGACCTTCCAAAAGGTCTCATCCTCATTTATCACCATTTGAACCAGTTATCTCCAGAATCATTTGAAACAATTCTCTCCAGAAAGCTGAAAACCTAAACCATGAAAACCAGACATAGCAGAGATCAGTGCAGTTCCTAGAATCTCCTTTTTCCTTTACTGGTCACTTCTTTCACATGAAAAGCAAGCAAAAGCACAAAACTCCTGCAAGAGCAGAACATCCATCCTAACAGCTCCATAAGGACGAAATGCACTGAGAAATTAGGTGCCAGATGCAGACTAACGGAATGGGTGAGCAAAATAAGCTTTTTTTTAAGCTTAATTTACCACAAAGGCACTTGGGTTTGGAATTAAGAGAAGTTCTAAACACTGGTGACTACAGAAGAAGGACATGAACAGATGTTCTCAAGCCAAAGGTGAGACAAGAACTGGAATCCAAAGACAGAAACAAAGCTGAATAACATGGGAATTTAACTTAGAAAAAGAGATCAGCACCTATATTTAAGTAGGTGGTTTTGCACTTCCACAGCTCTGCTGGTATTTCTCCCTGTCCATGTTCTTCCATTCCTCATGCCCACTGCCTTGCTAAGGCTGCAGCTGTGCATGGTGGCATTTGACAACAACTTTATCACCTGTTTGGAAAATCCTGCTGAATCAAACACCTTGCCAGAAAACAAGAAAATATTTCGTTTTAGCAGTGGTGACTTAAAAAAAGCCAACTCAAATCCCTGGAGCTGTGCTTGTTCCTACTCATACATTACAGAGCACCTTAGTGGGAAATTCTTCCATGATCTTTGAAAAATCTGTTTTCCAGTTTCAAGTATTAGTTTAGTAAATGGAAGAGCCTGCACCTCTCCAGTGACATTCATGGAAAACAGGTACTTTTAAATGTGATTCTATTCTCTCTTCAGGGGGATGGAACTACAGAATAACATTAAAAACACAGCATTTGCTACATGAAGTGCTACCTGTTATTTCTGGGTTCCCAGATGGGTTTGCTGTGCTTTTTAGCTGTTATTCTAGAAGAGGGTGGTGGGGTTTTTTTCTCTAAGATTCTCATTTACCAAGGGAGCAATAAACCCGTATTTTGTAATGCTGACTTTTTTCCCCCTTCAGAAATTCTTGTAACATAAATAGATATTAAATACTTTAAGGCAGATCACTTTATTTAAAATGTCTATAAATATAAAATGCATTAATAAGACCTCTTAATGCTTGTTTTGTGGTTTGACAGTAAACGTAATGGCTTACAGAGAGGAGTTAAGTTAATATACCCCTGACCAGTAATGTTCTATTTGCTTAAATGCAAGCATCCAAGCCAAAATTAACATTCTGGTTTCTTTTAGAGGCAGCCTGCCATCCTGCAGTATAGCTGAATAAGCACTGCCTAACATCATGGGGCAAATCCTCTTCCCCAGCTAACAGTCACCCAAGGCTGACAGGGAGGCAAGAAATAAAGATCCCAAGCAGTCAAGAGTTTGGCTAAGGCCTCTCCCAACCACATGATTACCTCTCTGAAACATGTTGTTCAGAATTATCCTTCAGCTTCTTTTCCTGGAATGAAGGCCAGCTTTCATTAGGCAAATGTAACACTGAAATGCCCTTTGATTTCCCTGAATTCCACCTGGTTTTATCACCACAGAATAAAGGATTTATGCAACGATGCTGTCTATGTGTTTGCCTATTATTATCCCTCATTATCTTGCCAGTCACTCTCAAGCAGTTTCCTTCAGAGGCCTGAAAAATGTTCCTAAGAGCGTGGGAATGGAGGTGGCCAAGGGGAGACTCTCCCATTGCCCCTCTGAAGGCTGAAAAGCCGAAACATGAATTCAAATCCTATCAGACATCAGAAAAAGCTCCCACGAGCGAGCCCCCAGGAGCAATGACTTAACAGTGGGAAGCATTTCAGCTGGACTTGCACCTGAGGAGATGTCACATGAATGTGTTCCTCATCCAAGAGTCCTCTTCCATGTGCTCTCTCCGGTGTCTAATAAAGGGGTGAGCTCACACTACAGCATCAGAACAGAGCTTAAAAGCCCATCAGCCTAATCCATTGGAAACTAACCTTCAATATTTGTTTAATTAATGGGTTAGAGAGCCCAGCCCATCTGTGAGCACCTCCCCACACATTTATTGACACCTGGCAAGCTGATGTTGCTGAGATGTTCTGCAGTACCTCAGCCTGCACAGACAACAGGATTCAAAGATCCACAGCCATCTTTTGTTTAAGACTTGGTCCATCAGTGTGTTCACACTGATGTCCCGAAATATCTTCACAGGCTAAAAAGCTGCACAACACAGAGATCCCCAATGGCCACCAATTGACCTATCAGCATGAGGATCATCCACAGTAACTGCAGAGCCACAGTGCAGCCCCATCAAGTGACAAGTGTCAGAGCACACTGGGAGGCAAACCAAAAGGTAAGAGGAAGGGACACAGACAAGCAGCTCATTAACGGAAAACACTAATCGAACTCCCTACTCAATCAGCCTCCAGGAGGGCTCCCTCACACCAGTGCTTGATGAAGGAACATAAGACCTCTTAAAAAGCTGTTGTTCCATAGCTGGTTTATGCTGAGCATCCATCTCTCCATGGGAAGCATGACCAGGCAATTACTGTTCAGGACTGTTATTTTTTCCCAAGCCAATTTGCTGCTCATAAACACCAACAGAGGCACAGTGAGGAGAATGAGCTGTTCCTGCATATTACAATAGCATGGGCAAAGGAATATGAACTTCCTCCAAGACTTTCTTGTGCAAATGCCTCTGCAAGGACCCCTGCAGCCTCTGAGCAGAGTTTTCCATCCAATTTAGCCATTACCTCCTTATTGGCACTGCCAACAACTGAGTGAGCATTCTCTATGGGAGGCTTTGTGTTCCCTTAGCAGCTGAGACAGGAGGCCCCCACAGGGACAGCTCCCAAATTTAACACCCACACTTCCCATGAGCCTGCAATTTCCAAAGGTTCCCCTCACTCCCAAAAGATATCCTTAGGATTTCTAGAATGATTTTCAAGCCCAACTCCATCAACTACTCATAGGTATGATCAGCACCAGTACATGCAGCCCTAGAGGTCCTGGGGTGACAAGAGTGGAATCAGCTAGCAGTTTGGTAATGTTTGCCACACTTTCTACATCAAGGGAAGCAGCCATTGTCGTTGTGTAAAAATCAGAGATAAAAATAATTTTGGACTTAAAGCCAGGTCTTCTGCTGGAAATCAATATGACTGCTGGCTTTAACTGCCTATAACAATGACCCATAACGCTTGTGAAACAGGTGTGCCATAGGAATCTTTAGGAACTCAAGAAACATTTCAGACAAGACCATGTGTCCACTGTGGATTACCCTTCCCCAAGGTAAACCACAGCAGCACCCAAAGCCTGGCAGAAAACACCACTCCTGAACCACTATTTCCTAAGCGAAAACTTGCATTTTCAGTTCTTAAAAACGGGGTTTTATTGCGGCAAATACCAGGAACAGCACAAACGGAGAAGACGCACGTAACACAAGAAAACCAAAACCTTTTCTCATACCTGAAAGTCAAACCAGTCCTTGATTTCTGCTGTCAGGCCAGCTTCATCCTACCCTGGGTATGTCCTGCTTGCTCCTGTTTGCTCTTTTGAGAGCAAAGTGCCGACTTACCATGTTCATGACTGTGAGGATGAACCTTTGGGCAGCCTCTGCCCCGTGGTACTGCACCATGTCAGCATCTGCCACCACCAGCGTCTCCACCGTGTACTCGCTGGTGAGGCGAATGGCGTTCCTCCTCTCCCGCCAGTCACTCGTGGACTTCACTTTCTTTTGTCTCTTCTTTTCTGGAAAGGCAAAATACCTTTTAAGGCTGCCAGATCATCGTAAAACACCCCCACTCTTTTCAGCAAACATTCTCGTGCGTATTCAGGTTGTAACAACCTTTAAATTAAAGTGTTCCTGGCTGGTTAAGGAAGGCACCAAGAGGTTTCACTGCAGGTAGATCTGTGCCTCTGGGTGCAGAGAGAAGCAGATGATGTGAAAAGAGGGAAGAGGATGGGAAAAAACAGAAGTTCAAGAAAAGGGAAAAATGAACTAATTCAAATCAAAATGTTACAGATAAGTTAAACCTCCCTTCCTCCCAACTACAGGACTGATGTATTATTTGTCTTCTAAGCTGAAAGGTGAAATGTGTTTCACAGGCAGATGTGCAAAGCAGCTGAGGCATGACCAAAGGAGAAATTAAGCTCAGATATAAATTCAAACCTGCTCACTTCACTGCAGCTACAAAATTGTGTTCATGCTTTCAGTTGTAAAAATAAAGAAGCAAATGAAGTCATTAAAACAGATTTATTTTTGCAATAAGAAACAAACTTCAAAGATTCACTGAAATTATCTCCGCCTACTGTTCAGCCTGTGATATACTATGGATACAATACTGACACTGCTATTACTATTGATTTTTTTCCTATGAAAAAGGGAACGGAACACTTAAGTCCTGAAACAGCACAAACACAACATTCAGTGTAAAACTGACATGGGACAGACCCTAAGGGATCATCAGGCAAATCCCTCCTATGTCACACAACACGTGCTGCTCATTCCCCAGAGCAGAGAATCACTTTTTAATTTTCTCTAGCTTTAACCTGAGACCCTCTCTGAGCAAAGCAGCAGCCAGAGCTGAGCTGGTGTTCACTGATCCTGATTTTCCACAGCCTGTTTAGCAGCTCCCTGACATAATTCAGCTTGAATTTCCCTTCTTTCCCAGATCATCAGTTTTCCCTGACTGACCCTCCTGCATTCAGGGTGACAAACTCCATCAGCTGCAAGCCCCCCAAAGCCCACTTGAAATGGACTCCCTGCCTTCACCCATTGATGCATTTTCTGCCTTGTCAATATTCACATTTCCACACGTCCATCCCATCTCCTCATTCCCGGTTTTCTCACAGTCATCCAGTACAACTCTGCACGTGCTTTTCTGCCCAAGGCATCACCTGTCAACACTTGGTACATATTTTAAACTGAGAAAACAACCATGAAATTTGATTTGATTTTTTTTAAGAGAGTTTGGAAATATCCCCCTGGGTTGAAAGAGTCAGACAGGAGTCTATGGACAAGAAAAAAAAAAGAAAACGTGGGGTGATCATAAATAATGGAAGTTACAGGCCAGCAGGAAAGATGAAAATAATCAAGTTTCAAGGTGTGTTTTCACATGGGCTGCAGGACAGCTACAGAAGAATTGCACAGTCATGGCAAAGCTGCCCCACAGCAGAGGATCTCTACAATAAAAATAAAATTAATAAAATAAGAAGATTGACTATACAAGAAAGAAGGAGAGCTGAATGCACCTTTTGATTTGCCAGCTATGAGATGGAGATGACTTCAAACTCCTGTGAACAGCTCACATGTTTGTGTGCTATTTTTTTCCTTTCATTCCATTCATTTCCCATCCCTCCCTCTGCACAGCAGCACATATTTAGCTACAGGTCCTCAGCATTATCATTTAAATACCAAGGAGAAATCAAAGAAAAAAGAAAAGAAGGTGAATTATTTCAGTAAAAACATTGACATTTTGGGTCTTACTGCTGTCAATCAGAACCTTCCTGAAAACAGCAGCATTTCCCCATCAAATTCTTATTTTGGCAATCCCCTAATAAATGTTTCCAGGTGGTATAAATCTCTTACCTGTAGAGAAGTTGTTCTTATGGGGGGCTATGCCTAGACACAACTAAGTCTCTGCCTGGCAATGAATGAACTGCGTAAAAAAGTTTAAGTGGAAGGAAAAAACTGGAGTTCTCTGGGTTTCTCTTAAAAATCTCTTTTTTGGTGGAAAAGAAGACATTTGTGTCAGAGGAGGAACCCACTCTGCTGGACTGGAGCTCGCACTTGGGGGAGAAGAGGTCATGCCATGGTCATTTGCCAGTGTGGTCCCTCCTCCAGAGGCAGATGAAGGAATTGGCACCTCTTTGCAGCTGAACAAAACTCTGCAAGGTGTGACTTCTGGAGAGCAGCAGCCTGAAGGGATTCCTGGCAAAGGGCTGGGCAGTCTTGGTTCACACAGAGCCTCTGGCCCCCTTTCCTCCTGTGGACTGGCTGCTTTCCACCGAGGGGCTGGGATTAGAGGATGTGTGTGGAAAAGCAGCACCCCACAGGCTGCCTGGAAACGCAGCCAGAGTGACCTGACAGGGAGAATCCAGGCTCTTGCTCTTACCCTCACCTTCACACTGCCCAAGTGTAAATTTACTTGCACTTAAAACAGGCCACAGGACTCGAGGGAGTCCACAAAGAGCTCAGGAGGTCACTGCTGGACCCTCCAGAACAGGCACAGCAACACCAGCTACTTAAAACAGGAGAGGATTTTCAAGTTTGTAGCTCCTCCATAGGGTAAATTATTTTATCCTTTCTGTCCACTTTCACAGTGGTCTCTCTTTGCATCCTCCTGCCTACCACAAATGCAAATAACTTTCCAGAATAATCAAGCACGTGGAGAAAAATAGGCATTTGCATGGATGAACCATAACAAAGAGAAAGGAAATGCACACATCCTGTATCACAGATGTTTGATGAAAAGAAAGATCCAAAATCAACAGGAGCAATCCTCATTAGGTGCATTTGCAGCTCATACATGAAAGTGAGTCAGTTTTATGGAGGTATCCAAAAAATAAAAATACCTCATCTCTAGAGCCTCACTTCAGAAACAAGCCAGCACAGAGAAGTCTCATTCCTGCCCTGCAAGATTTATGGACCATGGGCAGAGAATCCCTCCATGAGTACATAAAACCCCAAACTAAAATAAACATCAGCCATTAAAACAAGGATTAAATGCTTGGTGGATTCTTTATTTGAACAAACTGATGTTACAAATGTTGTGGTGCAGATGTTAAGTGTTAGTGTGAAGGCATAAGAGGCCATAAACCATGGGCAGGAGCTGTCAGAGGAGTTTACATTGTGGGGAGCACACAGCACATGATTCTAGGAGTCAGGTGTTCCCTGCTTAAGAGGTCAGAGAATTTCCTATGAAATATGAGCTGAAACAGTCAATCTACAATGCAGCACGTACATGCTGCAGGTGACTGGGCACAGGGGACATTACTCTTTGGCCAGTCACTCTGACAGTGTGTTATACAGTCTATTGGGCCAAAAACCCATGAAATTCAGGACTGTGAGGTGAAGGGAGAAGGGTGAAACACCCTTAGATCCTCAGCAAAAAATGGCTGGGACACTGCACCAGTTCATTAGGTGACTTTCATTTACCCTTCCCTGGCTCATCACCTTCAAAGCCACATGATCATACCACATCCTGCAGTCTTTGAAGTCTCCCTCAGAATGGGAAGAACCAGAGTCCCCACTGTGATCAGAAGCATAACAAGGCTCCTCTGAGGCCTCTGCAGAAAACTCCTGACGTTCAGTGCTTTTTATGGCAACTCAACAGATGTGCAATTCCAGAGCAACCGCCCCGAATGACCTTTTCCTATTACACACCAAAAGCACTGTCTAGCACTGTCTGGCTTTTGGCAGATTCTTGCTGTAAGTGCAGAGTCCTTTCCTGTTCCTCCTACCTCCCTTCCAACTGTATTTCCCAGATTCATCTAAAAGCAACCTCTCCTCCTACAGCCTTCCACTATTTTTTCCTGCCTGATCTTTCCCTTTTGTAATTTTAGCTACCTCATTCTTGTTAGACCCACTGACAGCTTCTGGATGCTGTTCAACAAAAGCCACAAATAAAAGTTAAACTGCAGAATCCTTTCTGCAAGGCCAGATTCCTCCTTAGAAGCTCTTTTCTATTGCTGCCTCAAAAACCCTCTCCAGCTCTTCCTGAGGAGCCCTTTGCTCCCCTCCCTCCTCCCACGACCCCTTTAACATCTCCACATACCCTCAATGAAGGGCAAGCTCTGTTTTACCATGTCCTGTTATTTCAGCAGCATAAAAAGGAAGAGAGGGTATCCAAGTGGGACAAACAGCTAAAATTAATTCTCCCTAAGCCCCAGGAGTTTCCAGAGAACCTCTGACTGGTACTCACATTAGGCAGATTTTATTAGCTTCACCTAAAAGTAAAAGTCATCACCTCCCCAAAGCAAAACAGAAAGAAAAGGGAGATCCTGCAAAAAACCAAGCCTAGAAATTAAAGAAAGGAAGTCCTTGAGGTGTATTCTTACTGCTCAACCTAAAACCCTCTGTCACTGCTGAATGATCAGAGGGACAGGATGGCACATAATGTCCCTGGTACCAGCAGCAGGATAGAAGCACCTCTCAAAAGGTGATTAATCCCAGACACGGAGCCCCTTTGCCTCTGCCCGGATGCAGCACAAGAATTATCTCTGTGCCCTGGCCTGTTATATCTCCACCAAAAGCTTGGAATTTCAGATTTACCACAGATTTACCACAGCTGATGTCAGTGGGTTGCCTGAAGTTCAGGAATTACAAATGGTTGCTCACTGAAAGAACAGCTGATTACAGACTGAGAGCTGTCCTCTCATTTTTGATGCCTGTCCTACAAAACTGCATCTCCAATTTCTCTCTGACTGGAAAGGCAGACAAAATCAGGCATCAACTGCTAGGAAAAATTCTTGCAGAGCAGAATGATCCATGATTCCCTCACTCACCTTCCAAAAATGGTTTTGTTTTGCTTTGGGGTTTTTTTGTTTATTTTTTTCTCCCAAACAGCCACTTCCATACCAAATCACAAGTTCATGACTATTTCTCTGGCATAGCAGCAAACAAGAACTTGAGACAGAAGTCATGAACTCTGAGCTGCATCTCAAAACACCACAGAGATTTTACTTCAAGGATTGTTATCCAAGTTAGTCTGTGGCTTGGACACATCAGTTAAATCCTTATTCTTCTACAACACAAACTCAGTCATCAACACAACTCATGAGGACTTTGTTTTAACAGCAGGTCTGTGAGAGGACAGGATAAGCACTGTGATCTCTGCTCAGTGGTTCAATTTGTCACCAGGATTCAAAGACTCCCACCTCCTGGATTATGTACACCCATCTCCCATGGAAAGGACACTTTCCTGGTGGCACAGCCAAGGACTCATGGCAGAAAAATAAAACAATTTAGGAGCAGGCACAGGGAGCATGCCTTGAGCTGTGGACAGTGATAACACAGAAGAAGCAAAGACACCTAAAAGATAAGTGGTCTACCTTAGACCAGGAACCATCTCTCTGCTTTTCTAGCCAGAATGACCATGGGATATCCATGAACATCCCGAGACAAGGACAGTGATACTGACAGTTGAGTTCATCACCATCTCCCAGGCTGGATTTCACTGGATTCCAATGGAAACCAACACTCAGCTTTATCAGGAACCAAGCAAAGGAGCAGCACAGCTGCTCTGGAAGGGGAAGAAATCCATCCACTATGCGTATTTACACTTCCTTTTTGTGTCTCTTTTTCACCTTGACAGCAGAGGAAGAAGAACCTGGAGTGCCTCACAGTCCTCATGATCCACACTGAGGGAATCACCCAGAACAGACCTGCAGTAAGGCCTCATTGCCACATGGGATGGAAAAGGACACTTCTGAACATCAGACTGCTCCAGGAGGCTGCTGTTTATCAGCCATGAGGAAACAATCACAGGCTCGAAGGGAAAACCCAGACTCCCTGTTTGGAAGAGAAGGGACCTGGAAAAACCAAGGGATTTATCCAGAGAAGTGAGACACATTCCCATGGGCAAAGTGCTGAGCTCCTGATACAGGGAATCCTCTCATGCTTGCAAACACTTAATCACATTACATCTTCTGTGGAGCCCATTGTTGAAATCCTGCTTTAATTCTCTAACAGCTGCTTCCTAATATGGACTAATACAGGTTGCATTACATCTCTCTATTTTTAGTGCACATGTTTTTGGCCATAACAACTGCTCTTTCAGGCCAAGTCAAACCTGCAGAGAAAATACAGCTAAGAGACAGTGATTAAAGATGGGGAAATGCAACGTAGCAGTAACATGTGTTAAAGATTTATACCTGTTCGGGGAAAGCCTTCCTACATTTGATACCTACAAACCAGCACTTACTTAAATTATTACCAGCTTTGATAAATTGTTAAAACAGGTTGCAAAAGTAACCATGCAGAGAAGCAACACGTTGTTATTTTGTGAATTAAAATATTGATCTTCCTGTTATTTCACTGTATGTGCAGCACACTTGCAATAAAGGAAAACTGGTCCATTTAAACTGACAAAAGGGTTTAAAGCAAACCCACATTTAAGAGTAATTTATGAGGTCTATATCATAAACATGAAATAACAACCTTCCCTCCAAAGACAAGCTGCTCTCTCTCATGCTCCTGGACTGTATTTTCATCAAATCCTTTCTATGTAAGGAGACTTTAATACATCACTGGAGACCTTTGGAGAAGTTGTAACAGAACTTACTTTTCCCAAAGAAACCAAGTTTTATGACACGGTTAGAAAAGATTCCTGTGCTTCACAACATGGTTTGATTTTGTCTTGAACATTGGTATTTTCTCAAAATCAAGAAAAACTGAAAAATTTTCTCATCCACAGGCTCTGATGGCAAAGAAAACATGCAAAATGTGTGTCAAAATCTCAGTAAATAGTTAAACTACTGTTATTCCATGATAGCTAAAAAAATAATCCATTTACTGCAGCTGAGGCTGTGGTGGATATTGTCACATGGAAACAGCTTTATCGTATGTCACAAGGTCACAAAGACAGGGCAATGAAATAAGCTCTATCTCAGGGGCTGGGCACTGCAAAAATCATGTATGATGCCTTAAAAAAGATCTTTCTCTCCTGCCTGGCTCTTCTGCAGGGAAATTCTTACTTGTATGTCTTAAAACCTGCAAACAAAACTCCCTTTGACTCCACTCTCTCCATAGCAAAAACACTTCTCCAGGACCTTTGACAAGGAAGTCTTTAAATGAGAGCAGGGTGTGACAGGAGGTTTGTGCAGATGCTGCCCAGTGTCCAGAGATGAGAAGTGTTTCACATCACTGGTGTTTCTTCCTGCTCCCTGCTCCAGAGCAAGTGAAACCCAACCTTCCCTTCCTTCCCCCTCGTTGCATGTGCACCTGGAAACCTTTTAATAGGTTTTCTGTTTGCCTCACAGGGGCTCATGTTCATGCCTGAGCAGAAATGTGCATTGTGACTTGAACTCTCTCTCTTGCTGGATGACAGGTGATAAAAATAAAACATATTCACATATCATATGACCAACAATAGCACCTGGCCCATGGTGATGGGATCCCTCCTTTGCTGCTGGAGCACTTTGGTATTTAAACAAAGGAATTAAAACATCAGCCCTGGGATGTTTTTTAACCCATTAGTAGACACTTTCAGGTTCAAATCTCAAGGAGCCAGTCATGCAAAACCTTAAGTACTTTCCCATTCTTGACTACAGCCAGATTAATCCTCTTATACAGATTACTCCAGGAGAAATTTGGCTCCCACAAAGTTTTCCTGCAGACCTAAAAATAATTTTGAGTGCTGCAAGACATGTAACACCACTCAGACTAAAGGAATTGTTTTAGAGATTTTTAACCACCCCTTATCAAACCAGCCTGATGGCATTACCTGGCCCCAAGCCACTTTCCCTCTCCCAAGGCTGGGGTCTGCAGGGAGAGCACCACATTTCTGGGTGGAACACAAGGGCAATGCCCTTGGAAAGCTGTGGTCTCTGTCTCCTCAGCACCACTTCCTAATTAAGTTCATTTTGCTTTCTTAAATGCTTTCCTGCTCCTCCTCCAAATACTCACACATTACATCACCAAGCATCTTTGTTTTACAAGTAATTAAGCTCATATATCACAGGAAATTAGCCATTGAGCAATTTAGCCCCGTTTAAATTTTTATGACATGATCAATAATTAGCATTAAAAATTCAGCTGATGTTTTGTATTTTGATTCCCAAATAACCCCAGATTATGCCAGCTACCTCTGAATTACAGAATTTTAAGAAGAAAATACATATAGAGGTGATTCTTGTGTATTCAGAAAATACAAGAACAGCAGTAAAGGGCTGGAAAATGCCCAAGCATGGCAGTTCTGTGCCCTTGAAAAATACTCATTTTATACTGTATTTACACAGACCTGTCTTTTTCTGTCCGTGTCGTTCCACAATACAGGGTTTGTATCTAAGATGTTTGGCATACAAATATCCCCACGTATTTACAACCTCCAACCTTTCCTGCCAAGTTTTAGCCTGGGTGAGCCAAATTTTAAGCCAGTGGAAAAGAACCACTAGTATAAATCTGACCAATCCATGTTGGTGAGTATCACTGTAGAGAGACCTCTTCCCAGGAGAAATTTTGGAAGCATACCCCTAAATGGTCACTTCCACACAGTTTTATTAGAAATGGACCTTTTGTGTGTCAGGCAGGATTATTTTTTTCATTTCTAAACTCCTCGTGCACAAAAGTTAATCCAAAGCAGATAGGAGGCAATCAGGTCACTAACGTGCTGAGCCTATTAAGAGCCATGACTTACATTTGTGTCCCTCAACAATGACAAACATCCAGGGGCCTGCCTTTGAGTGGGAAAGCCCACAGAGCAATTGCATTATTTTAGGACAGGGCTACTGCCAAGCAGCACTGCAGGGGCTTGGCTCCCTTCTCAGCACAGCAGAAGGAATCAGCACCCAAGGGATGGGAATTCTGTTCCCAGCTGTAGCAGTAGGTCCCCAGAAGCCTTCAGGACGCAGGAGGTGCCACTGGAAATACTCTTTTTTCAGTGTCTTCTTGTGGTATCTTCATGCTCACTCAGCTCCTCTCTTCCTTTGTGACCCCATGTAATTATTACCCAGTGTGTCCCCAATTTCCTCCCTTTAGTCCCTCTTCTCAGGGAGAGAATTCCAGTTCTGAAAAGGACAGGGAGCATCCTGCCCCTAGAAAAAAGGCCAAAAGGTTCAGTGGCCAAAGGGTGAGGCTGATTTCCTGGACTGATTCTGGTTCAATTCAGATTTTAACTAATGGCTGTCTTATTTTACAATGTAAGAATTTTGAAATGCATTTTCTGTGACCACAGGGCTGCAGCACCTAAAGAACTTGGCTTGGAAATCAGAGCGGTGCTGAATTCTGATGTTTTCTCTGAAAAGAGACATAAGGGATCTGTAACTGTAACCAGATCCAAGATTTCATTCTCAGAGAATCAGAAAGAAGACTGGCTTAGTCTGAACCCCTGAGAATGATAAACCTGCTGAACTATTAAGAGCTCAGCTCCACACAGGAGAAAATGAAGGTCCTGGCTGCAGGATTTACCAGCAGCACTGGCAGGGAGGACACAGCTTAGAAGGAGGCACAGGTTGTTTTGCTGGTGCACAGGTCTGGTTAAACACGAAAACTGAGATACAAAGCCTTACAGACAACCCGCAGGTTCCTGGCTGCCTGTTCCAGTGAGGTGCCTCAAGCCTCTTCCACTGCTGTTCCCACCAGGAAGCTTTTTGTGCCTCCTGTTGCTGCCACATCATTCCACGTCCAACAGCAGCCCTTGCCCCTGAGCACTCAGCTCTTCCCACACCAGTGACTCTCACTCCTGTACCCAGAAAACCTCCCAGTCCTGCTCCCCGTTTTGCCCCTTTGGCAGCCCAGCAGCAGAACCCACTGTTCCATTGATGCAATCCATGCAGGAGAAGGCAGGAGAGGAATGAAAGGAACAGAGAATACAGGGACACTGCAGCCTAATGAAGAGATTTCACAAAGTTCATAAAAAATACCCCCTCTGCAACACAACCAGGGAGAATTCCAGAGCCAGCTGGCAATTTGACTGTGTGGCTCTGAAAGTGGGAGAAGACAGGATATGATCAATGAACAGAGTTGGCCATTTTCTCCTGAAAAAATGATAGCAAATTATAATGATATAACAGCTGTTTTATCAGATAGAGCTTAAGTTAGATGAGCCAAACACCAGATAGAAAAAGCAAAATCAAGCTCCTAGTTAAAAAAAATCACCTTGCTGAACTACATCTGGTAGTTCCAAGTGCACACAAGCCCTTACAAAAGCAATTAAAAACCACAAAATACAACAAAATCTGCTCAGCTGACCCTGATATGGATCGTGCTCTCTGCTAGACAGAAGTAAGAATGATGGCATGAGAGGCTGAAGAAGAAAGCAGATTGCTTTGAAAGACACACTGTGCATCTCTTCCATTTCCAGATATCCCTTTATCCTATTATGAGCTGGATCCCTGGAGTTGGACTCCACAGATGATACTTCTGATTAAATTACATCAAAGTAGCTGAAGTGATGTTTTCCACACTCTGAAATGTGAGGATCACCGTTCTATCCCTGCCTGTTCAGCACAACTCCAGTGGAAAGGCGAGATGGAAGAGCTCCCACCAACACTGACTTCAGTTAAAAAAACCTGAACCTTTGCTAAAAACCCAGTGAACCCCTCCCTGAGCAGTGGTCACGCTGCAAGATTAGAGCAGAATTTATCTTCTCACAAGTCCAGTGTTACAGCACATGCCCTGACAACTTTGTGTCTGTGATGTGACTCCTTCCTGAAGCAGCAACAGGCTTCACTCACACTTGTCATCCTTCCCCAGCTCCAGCTGCCCAACCACCGGAATTACAAAATATAAACAGAACTCCCATGGCTGGTCTCTGGAGCCACTCCAAGCTCACCTGCTACGACCTTGCAGTGCTCCTCAGGGCCGTGTGGCTTGGTGGGATGGGCGGGTGTTGTGGATCGTCTCCGCCTGATGAAATGTTCCTTCCCACTGAATGAGGTCTCAGATGCATTCACGGGTTGGATCAGCAGCTGCTCTGATCCAAGCTGGATGTAGCCAACCTGTCCATAAAACAGAACAAAAAACCCCCATCAGTTTGGTACCCAAGCCTTGTCTATCCAACCCATTGTGAAACCCAGGTCATTTCACTGCAGTTATTTGCAGCGTGAGGAAATGATGTGATTATGGTTGTGTCCAGCCTGTGTAATACAGACTAAAGGACTTCATCTGCTTCTCTTATTTGTTTTTTATATCACTGAGCACTATTTAGAAACAATGCACTGTACATGCACAAAGGAAAGGTGGGGATTCCTGTCAACACTTCTGCTTTCCCTTCCTCCCCTCCTTCCAGACACAGCCCCACAAATACATGTGTTTTATGAGATGCTCAGCTCACACGAGGACAAATAAATCCTGTTAACAGAAATCCCTTCAAAATCACCTCTCCAGCTGCCAGGACTGCCCTGCTATTGAATGACATTTACTATCTCAGAGCACAGAGGTGACACTGCCTTCACACAGGAGGCCCCTGTGTGTACCACCCTCACAAGGAACACTGAGTGAATTGATGCAAGTGTGACTTGCAGAGCCACACGCATTTTTTGGGACCAAATACCTCTTCCTGACTCCACTGAGGGCCACATAGCCAGCTCTGCTCTCCCTGCAAGCCACGGGTTGGGTTTCAGAGGTAAAGTCAGGAATGGACTGTTGCACTGCCCCAGTTTCAGGATTTTCCACCATCCCTGGAATAAGTGACACTAGGACGGCAAAGACCCTGCCTAAATTACTCCATAGGGTCCAGGTCAGAGCACTAAATCCCTGCCTTCCTTGCACCAAGTCCAGACCTTACACCAGGGCTGGCAAGAACACCTTTGGAAGCCAGCTTCTGCCCCAGGAGAGCCCTCCTCTGCTCACAACCCAGAGCTTTTAAGGTTCTTTTATGCTTTTTCCACTCCTTTTCTGGCATGAAAAGAAGAGAGTGAAAGCAAAGTTATCACCTTAAAACTTAACAAAGCCTCCAGGTTTAGTAATCAACACTGAGGTTGTAACACTTTACACAGAGGATTTACAATGAGGGGTTCTTACTCTTCATTGTACTAATCCAGTGATTATTTATATTGCAATTAAAACTCTCAAAACACAACTCTGCCATGTACTTCCCCCTTGAGAGAAGTCTTGAGGTCTGATTAAACTTCTGTTAACAACAGAAGGGCTCATCTGGTCTGCCAGGATTGTGCACCTGAGAGGTAAAGGTGCTTCCAGAGAGCTCCAACAGCCATCCTAGACATAAAAAGAGAGGCCAGATTTTTCTGCTCTCCCCCTCCCCACGCCCTGTGCCAGCCAGGCAACTCTCCAAAGAAATGCTCTGCACGTACATCCAAATGCTGTATGTTCAACAGCTGACTGTACTAATATGATTTATAATATACATTACATACATGCTGTATATTGCACATTTCCACACCTCCCTGCCAAATTCCGTCCTCACGTACACCCAGGAAATCCCTTTGGCCCAGTATTTCCAGCAAGAGGAATTTCTGCTAGCAGAAATGAGAGCTCTCCTCCTCTGACAGCCACACAGACTGAACAGCATTCAGGGGAAACCAGGGTGTCTCAGGAAGGGTCACTGATTTCCAAAGAGCGCTTGGACAAAAATAAAACTCTACGATTTGGTGTCTCCACTGGCCATGGCTGCAAAGCACAGCAGAGACAATCAGTCCCCTGTCTCTGAGGAGACAAGAGACACCTCTTTGGGTGCCTTCCAAAAGAGACCTTGCTCTTGGGGCAGGGGAATTAATTAAGGATAAAATGCCTTGGCCCTTCCTATATACAGAGAAAACCCACCATTATTCCCAGGCCCTACAGAATGCTCACCAGTATACAAGACCCACTCTGCCCTGGAGTGTCCAAAGGGCTCCCTTTTCACTTAAATCACAAGCTGGGCTTTGTCAGAATTGCTTCAGAGACAGCAAAAGCTCTGGTGACTTGTTCTTCCAGCCTTCTTTATGATGTTCTCCACTACTTCCCCTCCTTGTTCCAACCTTCCAGCTGGGAGGTAGCCCCAGCCCCCCTTTTTAATATAGGTTTTAATTATTTAGAAGAACGGTTGTAAATCTGGTGCCATGGTACTAAAAGCCACACCAGAGCTCCTGACAGACTGCCAACCATTTCAGCTGGTGCCAAAAACATGTAAGAAGAACTCCGTTTCATCACCACCCTACATTATCCCAATTTTCTGGCATCAAGAGTGAAAATAATTTAAACCATTGGAAAAGACTTATGTTTCACATTTGCTGTGGAATTGTGAAACCTATGGAGAGAAAGAGCCATGAGTCTTCACCCTGGAATACATTGGGAAACATCTGAAGGTCAATCTGACAAGGCAAACAGAGTTTCAAGCAGGAAGGGTTTCCCTAGGAATACTTTACAGGCCCGATCCTGCAATTAAAAATTCCCCCAGACTTGCCAGTTCAGTCCTGAAGAGTCCCCAAACCTACTGGCCCAGAGAAGATCTTTTGCACCCTGTAACTTGAATAGTCTGGTCATTATCTTGCTTTTTCCACAAGAAATGCATTCCTCATTTGCATCCCTCAAATCCTCCAGATCCTGCCCTGTGCTAATCCCAGCATGAGATATCAGACATCAGCCCTGGACAAAAGCTCTGGGCCTTTCTTCTCTTGTCTGTACAAGTTGAGGGACTGCAGAAGGTTTTGGATGTTGAAGATAAGGAAGTAAAACAGAAGACCACATAACCCTCAGAGCTACTTTTCCCACATCTCTGGAAATCATTCCAATTAAGTGAAATGCTTTGGATCTGCCAATTCCCATTTCCTTGGGAAGATGCATATCAAAAGCTGGGATACTCCCTCCCATCCTTCCCTCCCTGTGGGAGTCCAGGACCTGCTGCTGTGTCAGATCCTGAGATAGCTGAATTTTGGGAAAAGCAGCTGCTGCCCAACTCCACCATCCTGGTGGACCTGAGACACAGGAACCCAAAAATTCAGAGGAGTGCCTGAGTTTACCATCATCTGCATTAATTTTGCAGTTGGTATGGCCAGACCATGCAGCTGACAGAACCCTGCAGCTCCACTAACGGGAAAGGCTGGAATGATTTCAGCCTCCAAAGGCAGGCAAACTGACAAGTTGATTAAAACAAACAATAATCCACACTTCCCACTACAGCCCCACTCACCACTGCGCTTAACAGTGGCAAGATCTTTCATATCCTTATTTTAGAAGTCAGCTAAACATTGCTCACCATCAAAACATTCCCATGTGCTCTTATCCAGGGTATCACACACACAGTGGTCACTGACTGTTCTACTCCTGTACTACCAGTAGTTCCCTCCTCTGCTACAAATCACCTTCCAGTGGAGCTTTTCTTGGGCTAAATGACAGCAGGGAAAGGAGGAAGGTCTTCACACAGTGTCACTGGAATGACAGTGGTAACACAGCCTTTCTATGACCCCATCCTGCCTCCTTGGCTTCACTGCTCTGTCCCTGTGCTCTGGTAGTGCTGGTGGAGCTACTGCAGCTCCAGGGCTCGCTCAGAACAGGGATCCAAATTCTCAGTGTTCTCTGCACATGGTTCTTGACCTTCCCACATGTTAGTACTCCCTAACAGTTACACTGTTTTTCCAGCCCTTTTTATTTTCACAACATCTTTGAAGGAGATCTGTGAAATGCTGAATCTTTAACAGATTTTTCTCTTGCTCCTAAGTGTTCATTAGTTACATACACATGAACATGCTGAAAAGGGAACAGATTTAAACATCTGACAAATTCCATCCCCTTCTCAATTTCTCAACTGTTACACTGTAAATCGTTGTTTAACCATTTCCTCAAAGTTAAAAGGCAGTTAATGTTTAAAGTGAAGAACAAAACAACCCACAAATACAGTTTAATAAACTTCATGTGGGTTTTAGTCCCACCCTTATTAACCATGTTTCAGCTTTGGCTGGTTAGTATTTAAAAGTGCAATTCAAGCAAACTGAAAAGAAGAGCTTTAAATTAAGTCTTGTTCCAGAGTCATTTCAGTTTACACTCAGTTCTGAGAGCACATACCCAGGAATATCTGTCCTGGCCTTCAACTCTGCTAAACAAGGAAACCCCAGCATGTTCTCCCTCTTGTCCACTGTGCAAGAGGAAAGAAAATCCCAGCACAGTAATTTTAAGAGGTTTAACTTTTCATCTCATGGGCCAGTTATGGATGAATGCCAGACAGCTCCTCTCCCAGACAGGAGAGTTCAGGGGAGTTGAAGGTTTCCTCAGGTGAAATTGTATCATCTTATAATCCCCAGAGGCCTGCTCTGCACTGCTTCCCACAGCAGCAGAGGCTCCTGAGTCACCTGAAGGGCAGCACCGCTCCAGTGCACACAGGAAACACTTCACAGCTCCAGCTCACCGAGCTGCAGCATCTGCTCTGAACCAGGCACCACCTCCCTCTGCAGCGAATGAAGGAAGGCAAACTCCTCCAGAGGGGCAATTCACCAACCTAAGGTACCTGTGGCACAGGATGAACCACCAGGGAAGCACTCGTCTTTGTCACTCACTCACCCCTTTATCACTGCGCAACCAGCCCGGCCTAAACCTGACAGGCTGCAGCCTTGTCTGCGTCCTCGTTCCTCTTTTTCCCAAGGACAGAGCAGATTTACTGTTTTATCAGGAGTCCTTGGAGTTACTGCTCATTCCCTGGAGGCTGAAGTCCAACCTACTCAGTTCTCTTTGCCCTCACTGCCCTTCCAGACAGCACCCAAACCCACACCAGGACATCCAGGTCCTGAAAGGCACTTATACCCACCTGCAAATCAGTGGGACTTCAGAGACCTTAGAGGAAGAAGTCCAGATAGATCCTGTTACCAACTTGTCTACATCTACACCCTCACAAAGGTTAGGGATGGTCCCAAGTGAACAGGACACACCAGAATGAAGAGCCACCATTCAGAAATATTTTACCAAGCTGGAAGATTTGTCCACCAGGAGATGCAGGAAGTTTAATAAAGGCAAATGTACACAAAGCTTGGAAGGAAAGAAGCCCTTTTCTTCTCTGAGTAGACTGTATGAGACATTACTACAAAATATTTGGGTTTTTCCAACATCGAGTGTGCATCTCTTAAGGTGAGGTTTCAATTAGTCTATTCCACCCTACAGTGAGAAAAATCATCCTTCTTACTCCATGAGCCCTTGTAATGGGTATCATCCATTTCCACCAATCCAGTCTGCCTGAACAAGAAAGTTCAAAGGAGACAAAACTGAGGTGTGAAAATGTTACATGAACTAGCCTGAACTGGAGGGATGCACAAACTCTTCTCTTACTCTGTCATTCCTTGAGAAGGATAAGCCACTTTATTCAGAGACAAGACAAAGAGCAATCTTGAACCCAAGATCAAAGACTCTGGATTTTAAAAATGGACGAGAAGTTACTTAGAATCAAACCTCTGCCTCTAAATGCATCCCAGTGATTTTCACCTTTTGGTTCGTGAACAGTTTTCAACAGCTTCCTTTAATTTCTAAGTATAATGCTTATTTTGACATGGATTCATGACTCTCTTAAAACTGTAACTGTTTCCAAAATGGAGGTACAAGAAATATGAAAAGCCTACACCTGCTGTAAGGGGCTGATGCTGCAGTCCAGCACTTCAGCATGTGACTCCACTGAGGCCTTAAAAAGCTGGAACTTTCCAAAAAATAAAGTTCCTGTACTGGCTGCTGTGTTCTAGTGATGGTCCCAGGGGCTGAGAAGTGCCTGTGAGTGCCCAGCAGCAGGGAGGGACAGTGCAGCCCTGAGCTGTGGCCAGCATCCCAGTGCTGGCACAGCTGCACTCCCCAGAGCCGGTGCTGCCAAGGGGAGGGCAGCAGCACTTTCCAGGAGCACGGTGCCTCCTGCCTATGCTGAATTCCCAGCTTGTCACAAGGAACAGGAGGGCTGGAGCATCCTCACATGAGGTACTCTAGCTGTACCTAAATGATGAGACCCTTGGGTACAGCAGTCCTCAGCTCACTCTGATGTCACACAGCTCCAGGAGCATGGCCACCCTTCCCAAAGCAGGAAACTACAGCAGCCACACACTGGTTAACAGCAGCATCTGCGAGCAGAGCTTAAAAACCAGACCCCAACCTTCAGATGCCCCACTGGGAATCTGATATCATCACCAGGAAGCAATTGCTCAGTCTGCCTGCAGCTCAGTTTTCATGCCACTGTGACAGGGATTTTGTTTTTACTAGAACTCCACTTGCCCTGATCATTTTATATCACTTTTGGTATGATTTATGGTATGGCTGAGAATATGATTACAGCAAGGCCTGAGCCAGCTGGAGATTAGGACACAGCATTACTGCCCACTCGACTTCTTAGCAACCAGCTTTTCTGAAGGAGACATCTTGATCACCCAGTCAGAGTCCAGTGAACATTCCCCTGCTGGAATTTTCAGGAACCCCCCCACGGCAGCACAAGAACTGCTCAGCAGACAAATGCCAGGACAAACAGGCTGCAAGGTTTCCACTACCAAGGTCTTTCCTCTAGCCCAGCAGGTCTGGCCCATGTCCCACCTGTGAAGCTGCTGCTGAGAGCAAAGCCTTATTCTTTTTGCAGCAAACAGGGCTCAAGGAAGCAATGGGAAAAATAAAATAAAAAATTTTAAAAAGTGATGGTCTTAGTATTTTAAATTACCAGACTGGAAGGCAATAAATTTTGGGCTCTAGAGCCACCTGCTCTCAGTTCAACTCATGGCAGATTAAAGACTTCCTAGACAATTTGGGGCAAACTTTTGATTCCTGTGATCCCACAAAACATCTTACCACTAAATTGCACAGCTTTCACTATAGGTATGCCAGTTTAGTGTGGCCACTGCAAAAGGCTGTGTGAACACTGAAAACAGCCTAAAATGTGAGATGTTTCATGTTTAAAGACAGACTTAAGAACCCAAAATGGTCCACTTAGCTCGAATAAGAATGTTCACCTACATGGTAGTATGGATTATCTCAATGAAACCATTTCAGTAATTAATGAGGTTCATTTTAAGTTTAGTTTCATCCATCTGAAGTTCAGGCTCATCCTCAAGACACTGGAGTTTTCTGTTCTCTAGTTTTGAGCTCACAAGGGTGTTATAAACCTTAACTCACTCAAATGTACCATGCACCTGCTCTTAGCCCTTTCCCATTCCTGGTGATTATCTGAATGAAGAGGATGGATGGATTCCTCTAGCAGGAAAGGAGTATCCCAATATGCAGAAACACGTCTCTCTCAACACATCTGCCCACATCACTCCCAGAACTCCCAAGACCAGGTGCACAGGCAAAGGCAAGCAGAGCTTTACCAACACTGTCACTAACACATGGGGCTTTGGGCTCCCAGAGGTGGCACAAACCAGCAGCTTGGACACTGATCTCAGGTTGATCCAGCTCAGTTATGTCAATTTTGCCATTGCTTAGAATTCCCATGATCCAAACAGGTACTGCAATATTGCTGTTTACTTTTGCTGAGTAGTGAGCAAAGACTAACTAGTCTTGTCTCTTTTTCAGCTTTTCTACTGGGAATTTTGCCAAGCTTTTTCACCCCCTCCTCCATTGCCTGATCTCAGGCAGTTAATACTGTGCCTACAACTACATTCCTTTTTTTTTTAAAGGTTCCTCCTCTGCTTGTTTGTGCTTTCCAGCTTTGGAAGCCCAGCAAGATTAACAAAACACGCTTGGCGACAAAAGCATAGAGCTGTTAGTGATTTAAGGCTTGAACTAGAGAGATTCCTTTTAAGCTTCCCTCAGTGGAACTCAGCTCATCTTCTAGTGTCACTCAGACCTCAGCATCTCTGTTGGGGTTTTTTAATCCTGAGGCACAGCGCCCTCAAATGGCTCTGGAACGAAGGCTGGAGCCCTGAGGGCAGAGCATGAACTGCTTCTCACTACAGTTTAAGGATAAATCTCCATCATCAGGTCTGTTCTGACAGGCATACTTCCCAGGACTATTTGCTGGGAATCACTGCCTAATGCCACACTGACTTCCTGAAGTACTTTGAAGTTATCAACAATAATTGCAAACTACTCAATGTCTTAAGCATCTCAGTCTCCACCACTGAGAAACTTTCTGTCCCAAACAAGATGACCTGCTCCTACCAGGATGCTCAGAGGAGAGCCTGGCCCTGCAGAGCCACCAGAAACTACAGCCTCAGGCAGAAATCTTGACACTTGTGGTGGGAAAAGCACCCCTGGGTGGGATGCTCCTCTGACCATGCTGGAGCACTGGCTGCTCCCTGACCACAGCTCCCAGTGAACACTCCAACACCAATGGCAGGAGCCTGGGAAGTGCCAGCTGCAGAGCTGCACAGCTGCCACAGGATCAAGCCAGGATGGCACCAAATAACCCCCAGTGGGACTCAGCCACCTGCCCCGTGGCTGGGGGGCAGTGACACAAGATGTTCCCTTCACCAGGATGCTCCTCTACAGCACCCTAGGGTTCTGCTGCCCACCCACAACGGAACCGCAGGGCCCGAGGCCCCTCAGGGATGGCTGAGACAGCTCCACAGAGGAGAGGCAGGGTGGGCAGAACACCCACCATGGGACTGCGGCGGTGCTCGGCAGGGCCCGGGAGGTGAGGGGACAGGAGGGACACCTCGCTGAGGGCAGGTAAAGCACAGGCATCCCGCCTCATCGGGCTGACAGTACCAGCCCACGAAGGGGAGCGGGGCGGGATGGCAGTACCGGCCCTGAGGAGGGGAGTGGGGCGGGATGGCAGTACCGGCCCTGAGGGGAGCAGGGCGGGATGGCAGTACCGGCCCTGAGGGGAGCAGGGCGGGATGGCAGTACCGGCCCTGAGGAGGGGAGCGGGGCGGGA
>WAAE01008597.1:101285-168135 GCA_013400495.1 Nicator chloris
GGGCGGGATGGCAGTACCGGCCCTGAGGAGGGGAGCGGGGCGGGATGGCAGTACCGGCCCTGAGAAAGGGAGCGGGGTGGGAGGGCAGTACCAGCCCGGCGCAGGTGCTGAGGGAGGCGAAGGAGTCGCTGCGGTTCAGCGCGTGTCCCGAGTAGAAGCAGAGCCGCTCCAGCGGGGGCCGCCGCGCCTCCCCGCGCCGCCGCTCCACCGCGAAGCCCCGGGCCAGGAAGCGCAGGTCGCGGCGGAGGTGCAGGTACAGCTCGGCGCCGGCGGCGGGCAGGCGGAGCAGCACAGCCTCCTCCTCTTCCCCCTGCTCTCCCGCTGCCCGCCGGCGCCGGGGGCCGCCGCGATCCCCTCCGGGCGGCAGCAGGTGGATCTTCTCCAGCGGCACTCGCTCCGGGATCACCACTTCCAGCTCCGCGCCGCCAGCTGCAGGCGAGAAGGAGAGAGGCTCAGGCGCTCGCACCCCGGAGCCGCGGCCCGACGGGGCGGCCGGGGGCTGCGGCACCCCCCGCTCCCCGGGACAGCCCCGCGCTCGGGTTTCAGCGCAGACAGCCCCGCGCTGGAAACTGAACGGGCTGCGCAGACAATGGAGCCAGCGGAGCACGACGATTTATTTCTCTCTATATACACATATATTAGAGACGGAAACGTGCAGGGAAGAGAGGAATAGAGCAAACGCTAAAACTACTTGTATCATTAATATATATATATATAGCTCAGACACAAGCATCGCATTTCACCAACTCCAATAAAAATCTGCAGGGAGAAGGGGAAAAGCAGAGCGAGCCGCAGCAGCAGCCAAGGACAGTCAGCAGCTTTCCACATGGAACGCTACAGCAGCAGCGGGAGGACAGGAAAAGAAAATACAAAAGCCTGGAGCAATTCATCCCGCGGGCTGGGACCGCGGCCACGCAAGGGATGCGGTGCGTGCCCTGCGCTCCGCGCCCGCACCCTGCCGCCCGGGGCCGGACTCTGTCAGCGCCGCCGGGGAAGGGGAGCTGGGGCGGCGGGGAGCGCTACCTGTGCCGGTGTCCAGTCCGCAGAGCAGCAGGCAGGGCACAACGAGGGGCAGGAGGCAGCCGTCAAACATGGTAGTGCGGCGGCGGGGCCGAGCGCGCAGCGCGGAGACGGGAACGCGGCCCGAGTGCGCCCTGCCCGCGCTCGGCACCGGGGATCGCCGCGGCGCGCGCCTGGCCACGCCCCCCGCCGNTTCTCCATTGGCTGCGCGCCGGCGGCGCCGCGCGGGGGGAACGCACGTGGGCGCGGGCGGCCAGCAGGGGGCGCCCTCTCCTGCCCCGGCCCAGGCCCTGCGGGCCCCTCAGGCCGCTCCGGGCCCCGGTGTCGGTACGGGACCCGCGGGGCCACCGGGAACATCCTGGCCGGGTCAGGGTGTGACGGGCGGCATCCCGCCGCTGGGCAGCCCCGTCGTGTTTCCTCTGTCTCCCTTTCCTCATCACTAATAGAATTCAGACCCTGCTACGGCAGCTCGCTTGAGAAAGTCACCAATTCTTTTCCCAGCACCATCCACAGGACCCGTGCCAGGGCTTGGAAGACCAGGAAAAAAATTCGGTTGGCGATATCATAGAATGGGTTGGGTTGGAAGGCATCACAGAGAGACATCTGGTCAAACCTCTCTACTCAAACATGGTCTTTCCAGAACCACAGTATATGGACACATACAGATTTTGGGCAATGATCCCACAGACTCCTGAAGCACTCATTGCACGGATGAAAATAAGAAACAAGTGCATAAAGCCTAACAGATATAAAAATTGATTTTTGCTACCAATTCCCATTTTCTCTGAGGTCCTGCAGCCGCTGGAGTTCCTTCCCACCTGGTTGGGCCACATCCTGCGTGTCTTCAGCTGGGCAGGGATCAGAACTCAGTTTGGACAGGGGCTGTTGAAAGCAGCAGGGTGATTTCCAAGAACAAAAAGGTTTCCGCTGTGTTTGGTGGGCTCTGGATGGGATCCTGTGCTCCTGGCATGGTTGAGTCATGGAAAGCAGTCAAGACACAACCTGTTAGCAACTTTAAATTGTGGTGGCCCAGCAGAGCAGAGTCCTAGAGTTTAAACTTCTGCAAAAATCTTCAACTTTATTCCTGAAATTGTAGAAGAATTCAAAGGAAGACCCATAAAAGAGTGTGAATGACTCTGGCAGATCTCCCTGCAGCAGTTCCACGAGAATTGTCCAGAGCCATACTGACAATGGGAATGGCTCTAAGTTGGAAACAAGGGGAATTAGGTTTGGATGCTCATCCCAGGGAGGGCAGGCACTGGAGGAGTGCTGAGAAAAAGGCTATTTGGAGCTGGGAAAAGGACTGGTGAGAGCCATGAGCACGTTAAAACCATTTTCTTTCTTTCAGGCATTGAACAGGCAGCAACAGCCACGTTTTCTTAGCGAGCTGCTCCTGTACAAGGAGAAAAGTTGTTTGAGAGCCAGAATCTGGGAGCTGCCTCCAGCTCTTCACCCTGCTGGCTGTGCTTTTCCCAGGCATCAAGGGATACCCCTTGCATACCATGGACTGGTGTAGCACCTCAGAAAGACCTGCCCTGTGCAGGGCCTCTGCAGCACCTTATGGACACAAGAGCATGACCCAGCTCCTGCTGTGGCCTCAGGAAAGGCCCCTGTCCCTCCAGTGGGGTGGCACTTGGAGGATGTTACCTGTGATCAGCAGCAAGAGCAAAACTGAGGACCTGCAAGCAGCTCCCAGCAGGCAAAATCCGAGTAAGTCAAGACTTCTGGCTCAAACTCCTTATTAACATGAGATCAGGTGAGATTTAATAGCTCTGTGTTTCCCACTGTCTCTTTCAAATCTCACTCTGCTCCTAATAAGAACTTATCAAACCAAAGGGACTGGCCCAGACCCAGTCAAGTGAGACAAAATTTCAGTTTGGGGCTGCCTTGCTCTGTGTCAATAGTGTAGCATAACATGGAAAACAAAACCTCAGAGCCTGGATTTCCCTCCTGACCTGTTGTGAACCAAAGATTTCAGTGCCTCCCTCCAAGGCCAGGGCCAGGGCTGGCAAAGAGTAGGGCAGAGCTCCCTCACAATTCCTCCACCCGTGGCAATCCTCTGCTCCTGAGAACCACGAGGCAATTTGATTTGTGAGCTGCCAAACCTGGCCTGAACCCTCAACAGCCACGTTTAAACCCAGACCACCAGCTGGCTTCATTTGCTAAGGGACTGGAGCTGGTGCCTCGAAAGGGTTTGACGAGGGGGCTTAGATTTGTTTAACTTTTTAGTAGATACTTTCTCCCACCTTCCAAAGTCCTCTGCCAGAAAAATAATAACAATACAGAGAAAGAATAAATTTAATAGTGTGGGGAAAGAGAGGCACTAATAAAGAGAAGTCTGTAACTTACTGCATGGAAGGATTTGCTCAGTGGCTGGGCTAGCTGGCACAGACTACACTGGGGTAGGGATAATCCCAATGGAGCATCCCAGACTTCCAGAGCATTTGGACAGAGCCCAAGAGGCTGCAAACCCCAGGACAGGGGCAACATCCCAGGCAGACCTCGGTGTTGCCAAGGGCTGAAGCCAGGAGCAAGGGACAAGCCCTACAGTGGTACCCACACAAGAAAAGAGGAATCTGTTTTAGGAGCAGCACTGGTGGTTTTCTTCAATCCAAATCCTAAAGTTCCAGTGAGACACAGACTCTATTAATTGAACATCATGGGCTTTTCAGAAATGCCTTGAAATTGCTACTGATAAGGATAAGGTATGTGTGGCAGGAGTGGGCTGTGGTCCTGTTGTGGTGCTTGCATTGCTCCCCTGCTCCCAGCCTGTAGGGATGGGGGGTTTCTCCTCTCACCATCACAGAGGTGGATTTGGCCCTGCAGTTCCTAGGAAACAAGCTCTCTCCCTCTCTGAAACCGGTGCTGGGGTTTTTTTCAATTTTAAATGTACATCGAGGAAGCCAAGTTTCATGGCCATTATTGCAGAGTTAATAACCCTTTGGAGACTGCAGACATGTGTTATATCCATCTTCCCAAGCAGTCACTTGGCTCACTGCCTGGAAAATGCCAGCATGGGAAGGGTTAACTTGGCCACTGCTCAGCCTTCTCCCTTCTTTTCAGCCACCCTTCTCCAAACCCTTCCTGTCCTGGTCCTCTCCCCGACCTCACAGTGCTGCTCTCCTGCTGGGACACTCCAATGCTCCTCCTGCCCTCCTCGCAGCTGCTCCCCTCTCTGCAGCCTTTGGGAATCAGGAATTCCCTCCCCTCCGGAGGCTGCAGAGCTTGGCCAGGCACGGACCTGGCACGTGCTGCTGTTACCTGTGCAAATGACCCCCCAAAGAAGCAGGAGACAGTTTAGTGACAAGAAGGGACCAACAAAAGCTCTTTTGTAACTTCAAACCATCAACCAAATAAATACAAGTAGTTTCAGAGGTGCCAACAGTGGTTTTCTTACAGACTGGCTTTAACACACAGAGGCAGAGGTTCAGTTAAAGCTCTTCTCTGGGTGGAGGATGTTTCAGGCTGTGCTGCTTCATGTTGGACTCACTTCTTACAGGTGGTCTCAATGCTCTTTAAGGTCTTTTTCAGCCTAAACGATTCTAAGTGGAGTCATCAGCATCTTGTACTGTTCATGCAGCCCTCAGCAGAGGCACTTAGGAGGTTTTTCCTTACAGCAGCCTGAATTCTCCCAAGCCTGCAAAGGAAAAACTCCCTCTGGGACACCTCTGTCAAGTTTGCCTCAAAATGGACAGTCTGTTCATGAGCTCCTGGGAATAGAAGAGTAGAAAGAAAAGTGACAGTGACCCTGGAGGTGTCCAGGGACAGAGCTGAGCCACCAGCACCTGTGTCCTCAGGGGAGCACGCAGCCTGCTCAATTCAGCTGAGACCATGGCAGGAGAGCTGTCCTTGTCTTTCTCCTGGCAGGGAGCTTTATCCACAGCTGACAGAGGGTCCCTTTTGTCACAGGGAATTTGCTTTGGCTGAGCTGTGTCTGTCTCACAGTGAGTGCATCACATGAAGTTTTCCCTGAAGATCTTCCCTACAAACACTTCCCCCCCCACCTATCTCCAGGGGGCTCCCAGCTTCACCCAGCTGCAACAGGGAAAAACACTCTGTTTCCACAGAATACTGAGAAACAAGAAGAAAAATATTCCTGTGGGATAGGGGCTGAGGAATGAACTCCTGAAATTCCAGGTTGCTTCGCATTTGGCTCCATTCCCACCCTGGTGTCACTGCTGTCTGTGCAAAACCTTCCAGGGTAACTTTGGTGTAGATTTGGAAGGATCAGTTTGCAACAGTGTCAGGACCAGAAAATAACTGCACACAGGCCACAGTGGGTGAGAAAAGTCAGGAATATAAAAGAACATTCTCCCAGCTGAGGAACACAACTGTAGGGTGCTGGGAGAATCCGCTCCCTCAGGGCAGGCCGCACTTCGTGTGGAGAAATCAAAAATGTAAGTGCACCACCACCTCCAGCCAGGCCATGCTGGGATTTTCAGCCACAGACAGGACTAGGCCAGGTCAGTTTGTGCACAGATAGCCATCGGCCGGGCCAGAATGGGCAGCCACACGTCACTCCCCAGGCATGCGGGGACAAACGGACAAAGCAAAGAGCTGCTGTTGTTTGACCCTAAAGTTCAGCCAGGCTTTTTATGAAGTCCAGCGTTGCCACCTCTGATGATGTTATCAGGAACCTGGGAATAGCTGGCACTTTCTTTTGTTATGATTTATGGTTTGTTTGGGTTTTTCCTCTCTGGACCTTGGCTCCCACAATCATGAGACTGATTTCTCATTTAACTCCATGTTTGACCCCCTGACAGACTGGGAAGGTGAGCTAGGAGAAGCCTAGAGGGTTTTTGCCCAGGAGCAAATGAAGAAGTTGTCAACCATGGGATTGTTTAAGATAATTCTTTCTTAAAAATGATGCTATTGATTCTTTGTGTGTGTGTGTGTGTGTGTGTGTGTGTGTGTGTGTGTGTGTGTGTGTGTGGGGGAAGAAGCTCTGAATGCTTGGAGCTGACAATGGCAAAGCACTTCATGCAGATGCCACCTCCNTGTGTGTGTGTGTGTGTGTGTGTGTGTGTGTGTGGAGGAAGAAGCTCTGAATGCTTGGAGCTGACAATGGCAAAGCACTTCATGCAGATGCCACCTCCCTGGCAGGGGCAATATCCCACATCTGCTGTTCTCATCTCCTCTCAGTCATCTCCCTTTGTATCCAACACCTGCCTTGGATGAGGAGCATGTCCCTCAACTGAATATTTTATAAAAGGCTCCTCCTTCTCTGCATATTCCTTGCAGCAGGACACAAGGAGCCAGAGGGGGAGATTTGTAAGCCAAGAAGATGGTGCATGGCTTGGAAGAGATGATGCCAAGGGGATGCACAAGGCACTTCATCATCTGCATGGATGGTTACTGGAGCCTGGACCAGGTGGTCCAATCCAACTGCACAGACCTAAAGGGGCTCCTCTCCACCATGAAAGCACTAATAAGGGAAACTGCCGACTTAAAACACTCTTAATAATGTTTTCCTATTTCTTTAACTCCTCTCCCTTGGGCATTCTCTCCTCCCTTCACAGCGTCTTGGGCAATTACACTTGCAAAACAAACAGAAAACTCAATATCCCCAGGAGCAGGGATTGCAGAGTCAGAGGCCCTGTCAGGTGCTGCAGAGGGGGCTCCAAGGTGGGTCATGCCACAGGAGCAGCTCTCCTGCAGCCAGCAAGGCCCTTTCCCATCCCTGGAGAGGAGTCCCCCAGCCAGGCATTGAGTGGAGGGACAAGCCAAGGTGGGAAGGGCTGTCCTCCAGGCACCGGCACTGCTGGATGGTGGCACAGAGCTGGGAAAAGGCTGTGCCCCAAAGCCAAGCCCCTCTGGCCCCCTAGCCTGGGTCTGTAAAACACCCCTTTTCCTCCTGTGGAACAGCCCCAGGCCTGTGTGCTCAGGTGATCATGGCTCTGGACTTTTGCTGTCTAACCCTTTTGTGTCATACTCAAACTGCTCCCAAGCTGCCCTCAAAGCTTGCCCCCAAGCTAGTCAAACCATTTGAACTTTTACAGAAATTCAGCAATCAAAAACCACCTTTTCTTCATATGTAGTGATAGGACCAACACCATTCAGAGCTATTTTCCCCACAGGACCAATCTTTTACTCAAGGTCATGCTGATTTTTGTGGTTGCTCCCATTTTGGATGCAGAGCTGTGCAGAAGCATTACCATAATGCCACAGACAGAAGCTGTGCAGAGTTCACAGCACAAAATCTCTGACTGCTTTTAAAAATTCACAACACAGTTTTGTCAGCCTTCTCTTTTTCCTCCTCCTTCTCTTGGGGCTACTCTGCAGTTCCCCACTTCTGAGTCAGTCAGTCTTTACATTCCCTGCCCATCATCCCCAGCTGAGTCAGTGAATTCCCCATCGCTGTCCCAGGAGCCTTTACCATGAGCTCCACAGCCTGGAGATGCAAACTGGGATGTTTGGTTGTAGGATCATAAAATCATGGAATGGTTTGGGTTGGAAGAGACCTTGAGGATCATCTCATTCCAATGCCCTGCCATGGGCAGTGATGCCCCCCACTAAATCAGGTAGTTCAGGGCCCCATCAAACCTGGCTTTGGTCAATTGATGTTGTCTGTCTGTGTTAGTTGTCTGGCCTGGGGGTCAATTGGAGCACCTATTTGGGAAAAGAGCCCCACTTTTTGGGCTCTTGGGCTACCCTGAAGCAGCAAAAGCGTGTTTGTTTTCAGGGGATAATGGACCAGGGCAGGATGTGCTGTGACCATTGCAGGGGTCACATCTGTAGCCTTGTGCACTTTGGCAGATGCTGTTCACCTCACACTCCTCTAAGGGATGGCAAGGGCTGCCTTTTCCTCCACAGGCAGCAAGGAAACCCCACTGCCCACGTCAGCACCATGCTCAGAGTCACTAACATGAGGATCAGTGCGAGGTCTGGAGGTAGCAACATGCCTGGAGTCTGAAACACATCCTGCTCCTAATCAGCAACAGCCACCAATACCTCATCCCAGTCTATTTGGGGCCAATATTCACATATTTTGCAAGGTCGTACAGTGAACCAGGAACAGAATTGAGATGCTCCTCTGCTGCTGGATCCTCTCTCCCAACAAAGCTGGTAACTGACTTTGGCTTGGCTGCAAGTGTTTGTTCACAAGAGCAAAACATCAGTGTCACTCTAGGACTGTCACAACCACCATCTGTCAGGAATTCTGGGCTGGACACACACAGGAAAGGAGGGGAGATGTGTGTCAGTGAACCTCCTAGCAGGGAGGATCCCCACCAGCCCCATCTGCGAGCTGGGATGGAGGGAACTGTGCTGACAGCTGGGCACCAGCCCATGGAAACCCTGCATGCAGAGAGCCCTGCAGGCAACCCCAAAGCTTCAATCTGCAGGGACAGGCAAGTCAAATCCAGCTGTCTCCTGGCTCTGAGTGAGAATCCCAGGGAAGAGCTGGGGTCAGCTGGGAACCACAGAGCTTGTCACCCACAGCATCCAAATACCTCCTGTCCATCCACAGCCATGGAGAGAGCTCACAGAAAGTTCTCATTCTGCTGTCAAAGCAAACCAAATCCCAGCTCTCCTAGCTGAGCATAGCCTGACCACAAGGGTTGTGCCAAATGGGATTAAAGCAGCTTGTTTGGACCGACGGGTCCCTTTCTCCTGCTGACACTCGTGGGGAGTGTGGACCTCATGCTTGTGGTGGAGAGCCTGTCTCCTGAGGTGGAATGCCACCATCAGAATGGTATCATTGGAATGGCAGTGTAACCCTCATTATTCTGAGAGATTTATCATCCTTATTTGCATTACAGACATTAAGGATCTAGATGAGAACAGGACTTCACTTACCACCAGCCACAAACCCTGTGGCTTGAAAAATATGTAGATTAAAGAGACAATATGAGAAATGACAGGCAGTAAAGAAGTGTCAGAGCAGATTTAGCATCCTTTCTTCTCCAGCCCTAGCCCAGATACACCAGGTACAGCTCTGGTACCATGAGAGAAAGCAGGACACTGCTGCACCTACAGGGAAAGGGCAGTGGTGACAACCAGGCAGATGCCAGCCCTTGGGACACCAGCACACTGGGCCTCTGGACTAGCACCAAACACTCGATATCAATAAAATTTAAGTGTTTTTTTTTCCCCGACCTCTGTTCATAGTCAGAGACCGATCAAGTGGAAATACCAGCTGCACGAATTTTGCACCGCAATATTCAACGGAATCTCTTTTCAGGGGCAAAAAGATGGACAGCAGCGCTGCACGGAGCCGTGTCCCGACGGGAGCCGTGTCCTGCTATTGCCACCTCGTGGGGCCTCGCAGCAATGACCAGGTCACCAACAGGGTGGTGGCACTGGAGGGGCCCGGGGCGTTCTCATCGCAGCAGGTCCAGCAGCGCTGGGCTCTGCAAAGGCAGCTGCAGCCAGAACCAGAGGGGAGCAATTCCCCAGTTCACTAAATGCTGTGCATGCCCTGCAGAATGGTCAGGGTTATAGAACAGTCCTACCCTTAGGCCAAAGGGGACATTGCTACAGGGTCCTGTTCTCTGCTCCAGTGCCATCCTTGGAGGACCCAAAGGGATAAAAAAAGCTGCAAACACACAACTGCTACCCGAGCTGCCCTTGCAATGGGGAAATGTACGAGACATTCTTTGGTTGCTGAATAATTCCTCCTTTAAATCAGCAAAGGAACTAGGTAGGATTTGCACGGCCTGATAAGATTTAGCACAACCTGATAAGATTTAGCTCCTGCTTCCCACAGACTCTTATGAAATCCCATGACTTCTCCTGTTCTGTCTAGAGCCCATGACAACTGAGACACTTACCCATAGGTGCAGTAGGAAGGCCTTTTAGCAGTTTTCTCCTTCTCTTTGTTGTAGAAAGCAAACACACAAATCTTCCAGGAGCTCTTCTAGGACTCCTGGGATTTCCAGTCAGCCAGGAAAAGCATAAAACCAGCGCTGAGGTCCGAGGAGGAGTCAGGCTCGCCCAGCAACTGGAGGTGAAGTGTGGGGTCGTGGCCACAGCTGCAGGTCTGCCGTGCTCTACTCACGGCTGCCCTGGCCCAGGCCCAGCCCAGTCCCTCCCTGTCCCCTCACTCACACACTGGGAACTTTGTAAAGGAGCTTTTCCCAGATCCTCCTGCTTCTCTCCTGCCCTGGGAACTCTTTGGCTGGGCTCAGTCTGAAGCCGCCAGTGCTCAGGGAAGAGGAGTTGTCCTGGCTGCAAAGTTCATCTCTGAGGCCAGGCAACATTGGCTGCTGCTGCTTGGAATGCTGATCCCCGGGATACAGAACTACTGTCTTTTTCCTCCTCCTTCTCTTGGGACTTGTTCCTCCTAATACTGTTACTGCTCTGCTTTGTGATTCTTGGTGATGTCAGTTCTGTCTTTAAGCCGTTGCTGTGTTGTCCCAGCCATTTTTGCTCCCACTTTTCCCTCTGCTTCCTTCTCTCCCCTGGCTCAGCAGCCCTTCCCTGCTGCACCCACATGCCGAGGCAGTTGTGACAACCACGGCTCCTATTTCGCCTCTTCCTGGTAAACTTGGCCTTGGATTGTGGCTTTAGCATCAGCAGCCCAGGCATTGCTCAGGCCCTGAGCAGGCAGGGGACAGCAACCAGAGCGCTCACTGGAAGTGAGGATTCTGCCTGGAAAAGGGGAGAACTGCTTTCCCAGGAATGTCTTTCAAAGGATACATGCCCAGCTTGGGAAGAGGCAGAGCTGTGCTCAGGTGAGTGTCCTGCGAACAGAAATACTCATTTTCCAGGGAGGATTTTGCTCTGGGCTATAGGAAGAGGAAACCCTGGGGCTGTGCCCTGCTCCTGATGGCTGGAGAATGTAGTGCCATGCTGTCCTTGTTGTAACTGGTCACATGAGATATGGGTCTAATTCTCAACAGTATCATGAGGAAAAACTCCTGTGAATTTCAGTGGAAATTTAATCACTTATTTCCCTGCTCAACTTTAACTTCTTTTAGACCAGCTTCTTTTGTAGTAGGAAAAATATGGACTTTTCACCACCTGAAACAACTGCCTAGGACCTATTTCTTCCCACCTGGCTCAAAACAGAGCTCCATGGCTACAAGGCCATGCTTCTTGCACTTCAAAGTCACTGTGGAGAGGGTTTATACTTGTTATTCCACTTAATGTTTCTGACTTTGAAATGATTATGGGGTCTCCTCTGAATGCTTTATGGGGTAACAAAACTCAGAAGAATAGGGCTCACTGCAGCTGAGTAAATAGAAGCTATTTTCATAAATCTTCAGACTATTGGAACATCAACAACATTATCCTGTGTGGGTTGTTACGACCTTGTGTTTGCAGATTCGGGTGTTAAAGCTCAGGCTTGTGCTTTCAGCCTTGTCTTCTATTATGGTAGAAACTTCAGGTAGCCCCAGAGAGGGTTCTCCAGTCCAATAAACTCTCAGAGCTCTACTTGAATCTCTCTGTAGCCAGCCTGGGTGGAGATCACACTGCTTTGATCACCTCCTTTTCCTTGGAGGGAGCCCATCAAACTGCTGGGGAAGCAGGAACAATCATTTCTGTGATTTTGAGTGAAATCAGGTCCTAGGTACATTCATGGCTTGTGTGCTGCTCCACACCAAAGGTTCCCAGGAATCACCTCACACCTGGGCTGCCTCCGTGTGCTCAGCATGGACTGTCATTCCTGGTGATCTGCTGCTCTTCAAACCCACAGCTGGGGGAAGTGCCTGTGGAGATGGTGTTTTTCTTCCAAATTCAGCAACTTTTTTTTAGTTCTTCACAGTTTGCAAGTTGTTTGTAGCCAAAACTCACATAGCCCTGCTCGGTTTGTTTTCCATCTACTTTATTCTTACTCATAAGCTTAAAAAAAAATTCAGCTAATAAAACCAAAGTGTTCTGCTACAGTTCATTATTTGGGCTGGAAACACCTTCCCTTCTGTTTGATTGCCCAAGGGAAGAGATGGTAAGTCAGAACCTCTGTGATCTTCCCAACCAGGGAGGCAGACATGGAAAGAAATCTGGAACAGTTTTTTGGTTGATACAAACGACACAGCTCCCTCCTTGTTTTCTGTAGAGATTTCCTGCTTTTGCCAGCTGAATATCCACATCTGAGCTGTCTCACAGGTGCTTGTGGTGAGCCACTGATAATCCTACAACAACCTGCTGGGTAGTAGCACCTCAGTCCTAACACACGGAACTTCGTAAGCAACCCTAATGTGCACCTCAAAACGCAGCTGGGTAGAGATACAAAGAGGTGTAACATTCCTGGTGTACTCAGGAGCACTCCAAGTACTTTAATCAAAGCATGAACCTTGAATAATACAAAGGCTGGGTGATGCCCCCATTAATTTTTTCTTCCTCTTCGTTTGTTCATTGTTCAGAAAAACACAAGTTCATTTACAGACATTGCTGTTAGGTCTTGCGAAAGTTGTGGGTCACCCAGCTTTTTCCAGGCAATGGAAAAACTTGGAAGAGTAAGGAATTATTTCCTGAACAAATGATGCTCCCATTGAAAAGCATGGAGGCAATAGAAAGCAGAGAGGAGGACACTGCAAGGTAGAGAAAACAAGGAAATCCTTCCCTAGACACCTGTTTTTAAAAAATATTTATTTGTAGTGTGTATTTCAACTGACCAAAGTCAGTGGTGTTAAGAACAACAACAAAAAAATCATTATACCAAATAACATGAATTGACAAAATGAGTTCTGTGGAGTAAAGGAGATCTGTAAACCCAATCCAGAGCAGGCTGGTAAATCTGACACAAACACAGAGGAAGCAGAGTACACATGGACAGGAATACCTGGCCTAAATCCAGAGAAATTAAATGGAACAGAAGAGTTTCCCCTGAGTCTTATGGACTAAGATTTGATTTTCAGTCTATAGCTCTATCAGAAATATTTTGGCACAGTCAAAGTGACACAGCAAAGCCAGATGCACAGTGTCAACTTATGGAACCAGGACACACTTTGTGAAATGGTAAAAAGAAAATGTTAGAGTCTATCTGTGCTCCCATACACATCTACAGTTGTTCTGCACCTGCACTTTGAAACTCTTAGCACAACAAGATTATAAAAATGTTGAATCTTCATTACATTGCATTGAATAGACTGAAAATCTTGAAGCACCATGACATACATTTCTTTAGCAGAAATTGTGCCCCCATGACCTCAAAAAGGGGGAAATTAAATGCACATAACTCTAGGAATGACCAATCTGATGTTAATAGAGGACACTCTGACAGCCCATTCCCACTTCTTTTTGTGCTGTGGGTATTTATTACATTAAGAATTTTTAGGCCCAATCCCTTTGGTTGCCCATGACAGTAATCCCTGGAAAAGGCCCTCCATGGCCTGCCTTCCACCCCCTCCCACTGCCCTGTTATTTGGTTGTTTACTGTGCCCAGATTTAATCTTCACCTTCAGGATGTTACTATCTTCTGTATTCTTCTGTACTCACCCAAAATTTGCCTCAAAGCTTTATATCTGAGTGTATTTATCTACCTTTTGTTCTTCCCTTAAGATCTCAGTTTCACATCAGCCTAGAACAACACTTCTTGCAATTAGGTTGGATAACTGCAATCCAAAATTTTTCCTAGGCAAGACTCCAACAGAGTTAATTGGCTTCAGTGGGAGACTTGTCCTGAGTAGGAAAGGCAAGTTTTGGCCTCAAGGAGACTATAAATTCCAGTTTAAAATTCAGTAGTTGTTCAGAGGCTCATTCCTGTGACAACATCATTCTTTGTGTTTCCTTTCCTAAATTCCTTTCCTAGTCATAGGAGGAAAGCTTCTGGCACCAAAATCAAATGATAATACCCTGGCCACCTCCCAAAATCCTGTAACATCTTGAAGAAAGCACCATTGTCTGTCCCAAGGGAGTATAAATCCTCCAAGACGCCGGATTTCCACGTTTTGTTAGGAAAGTGTTTTTCATGCAAGCAATAAAAGGGCCCTGATAAGAACTGTTTGGCCCCTGCCAAACTCTCCAGTTGCTTTACATGTTGCCATCAGTGCTTCCACTGCCCCCCTGCAGTATTTAAGGTGTTCTCCTCATCCGTGCAGGAAGGGCACTGGTGGCCAAAGGCTGCTGAGGGGGTGCTGCCCACTCAGCCCAAGTGGTACCACCGAACTACAAGCACTGTGACAGGGGTCCTTTTCCACCACCACACATCTCCCTTCCTTCTCAGAAACTGTAGGCCATGCTCCTTCGTCAGTGTCATTCTCTTTGTGGTAAAACATGCACATTTGGGTCCAAAATGGTCCAAAATACAAGTCCAAAATCAGACACCGTAAAAAAAGCCTCTGTAACAAAACCCTCCTACAGCTTCTTGTAACTGCATGAAACCCACTTCTTTCTTCATATCTGAGATCCCAAACATTTCCCATTCTTTCAATGCTTCAGTCACTGAATTACATCCCACTTGCTAAGGAAATCTTGGGAAAACAAGTCAGTCCTGTAAGACTTCCCGTAGGTCACCAACTCCTGCCGGAGCAGCCGGAGGGGAACGGAGCCGTTCTGAACCGAACGCTCTGCACTGAGCCTGCTCTAGGAGTGGTCCCCTGGCCTCTATCAAGCTACTGGATTTAGCTCCCCAGATGATCTCAGCTACTGTAGAACCACATGCAGAGCCTCTCGCCTCCCAAACTTATGACACAAATCCTTTATGGCCCTGTGAGGTAATGCAGAGGGAAATGGGACTGGCACCGCCCTGTTTACAAGGCCTGGGCTCTCCATGGAGAGCCCTGGGACTGAAAATGCTGCTGCAGCCCCACTTGTGTTAGAACAGAAGTGCAAATCCAGGAGAGAGGCACTTTGTGTAGGAGGAGCTGTTGGTCACTGGTTACAGCATAAACAACAGCATGTGGCCGAAGTCACATACATCCAAGTTTGGGTATAGCTGATGTGACTCCCCATTTTATAAAAGAGCAGAGATGGAAATACAGATCCTGGTATCAAATGAACCCACAGCAGTGACAGTGTGACATCCTGTGCCAGTCCCATGCTCGCCAGTGCCCGGGTACCTGCACTGAACACTCCAGAACCACAAATCAGAACTCGGTGGCCTCGCTCCAGGGAAGGCAGTATCCAAAGCTGTGAGACAAGGTCACGAGAAGGGAACGGATGAGGTTTGGTTTTAACTTTCTGGTCTGAAGGTGAGTGAGGAGCAGAGGGTGTTTGGCAGTTTTGAATACAGGTAAGTGCACAAGAACCTGTGAAAAGACACAATTCCCATTTCCCCTCTTCTCTCCCCACTGCACTTTCTGTTCTAACACTGGGCCAAAATGACTGAAAGACATTTGAGAAGCCTGGAGCTCAATGGAGAATTGGGGCTGAGTTTTGCTGTTTTAACAGTGACTTACTTGACACAATATTTCAGCTATCTATCACTCCAGAGGAAGACTATATTTCTACACTGAAGCCAAACCTTCACAGACAAGTAATCTGAATTCCTCCATGTTTGCTTCCTCTGGCCTCCAGGAAATGAAATAGAACTCTGAAAAATACCCATTTTGATGAGGGTTTAAACTGAAAAGTAAAGATAAAATGCCAGTCTGTTCAGCACTGTCAAATTTTTCCCACAGTGAGTAATTCTGGTTCCTTATGGAGTTCACACTACCTACCTACCACAAAACATCTGTGTTTTAAATTGTTTGATGAAATATATCTTATATCAGATTGAAAAAAACATTAGAATCAACGGGACACTAAATTACTTGACTCCCTTGAGCTTTGCCCTTGTGGAGCACTGTCAGTCAGCAAGTCCAAACATCTTTCCACACACTCCAAAACGATTCTGAAAGTGGGTCATTAACACATTTTGTCAGGTTATGCAATTTCTCTCTCCCCTCTAAACTGGGCTTTTCTCCAGGTCCAGTAGCCAACAATAAATCAATCACAGTCTCTCACGAGCCTTTTGACTTCAATCCTGTCCTATAGGCTGGCTGAAACCAGAGCAGGAATGACTGCAGGAGCTGAGGCAGGACAGGGCTAGTGGTGGCTGCTGCTTAGGAGGTGTTTGCTTGACCCACTGCTGTTCTTGTTGCTGCTCTTTGTGGACTCCTCTTCAGTGTCTGTAACAGAATCTTCCTCCTCTTCATCACTCCGATCATCTTTCAAGTCCTAGGGAGAAGAAAGCACTGTGAACATCTTCTACTGCCCCCCCCAGAAACACACCCTGCCCCCAAAAGGGAGGCTGACCCAAAGGGACATCAATTAACAACACTTGAATTTTGCAGAACCAAATGTTCTTTAGACAAAGCTGCTTCCATGACCTCAGCCCAGGCACTTGACCTCTTGTTCATTTCTGCTCCTCGCTGTAAAGTGTGACTATTAACCCCTGTGGGATTAATTAACAGCTGTGAAGTGCAGGGAAGATGAAAAGAATACTGTTTAAATCTAAATATGATGAATTCACTCACCCAAACACAGGAGCTGAGAGGCTGCCTGCTTCTGACAGGTGTAAACTAAACAGCAATGGGTTGTGCCAGCATCTCCTGGCACCAGCTTTGCTCAAAGACACTTGCTGACCCTAAAATGCTTTTTCCTGCTCAGTGGTGTACAGAGCACGTCAGCACTGGCACAGGGGAGGCTGTGTCTGTACAGCTGTTGTGCATCTTGGGTTTATCACCCTGCTAAGGGAACTGCCAGGGAGGAGGATGGCTGCTCCATGAGCAGGGATGGAAGGGGTAAGTGAGGCAGTCTGCCCTCAGGAAAATCCCTCCCCAGCTCCACAGAGACAGCTCCTAGCATTTGGCAGTTCTGCTTCATGCCAGACAGTCAGAAAATGGAAACAGTGAATGTTTCCACCACACAGAGAAAAGTCATCGCATCTAGCCTGTGTTTCAGGGAGAGCTGAGACCACGCTGTGCTGTTTGTCACGGCACATAAAATACACCATTGGTCTCCTATTTCTCAACTCCTGCCATAACCCAAGGCCCTACAATGTGTTCAGAAGTTCGTTTCAAAGAACCAAGGCTTCAGCATTAAACCCAAACATCCCTATTTTCTCTTCAGTGCAACAAGCTCACAAGAGCAGCACATGCCTGGAAGACTTTCCACATCAGTCGGTGACCTGCTCCACAAGCTCAGGGCAGGACGCTCTAGTTAGAGATGTTGCACACCCAGAAAACACTTCCTGAGAAGAGGCACCACTTTTTGTGTCTTTTTGTACTGCAGGATGCTAGGGCTTCTTCTCATGACAGAGCTCTTCTTCCCGAGCCTTGTGCTGGAGCTGGCAGGAATGTCAGCACAGACAATCCCCTGCCTGCACAGCCACGCTGGGCCCACCCCATCATGGACACATCTGCTCTCATGTCATCCATCTGGACCTCAGCTACACAGGCAGAGGCTGCTCGTTCTCTCTGTGATGTGCCAAGGTCACAGCAGTGACACAGGGAGGAGAAACCAGGGTTGTTCCTGCCCCTCCTGTATCTGCTCTTGGAATGAACTAACAATTCCACTTCCTTAGCGTGCTGCTCTTAAGCACCAAATTCATACAGAGAAAATAAATAACAGCCCAGTAATAACTCATCCAATTGCAATCTCATATCCCTTTATTTATTACACTCCTAGTAAAAAGGTATAGGGCTAGAAAGCAAATTAAAGCCTGAGCTCTGGCTCATCACAAACTATAAACTTCCTGGAGATTTTCTTTTGCTTTTCCCTAACAACTTACAAAGGGTATCAAAACAAACAAATCTTACTGTAAATACTGTAAAATAAACTTGGCATGCCATCAGTTAGAGAAAAGGCAAGACAGCCTTTCCCACACAATTTATGAGGTTCTGGCTCTTTCAGATCACCTCACTCCCTCCTGGTATTTTTGCCATTTGTATTTGCAGTAAAAGACAAATGCTGAGGGGCTGGGGGGAAGATTGTTGCTTTTCTGCCACCAGAAACATTTCAGAAAGAAAAGCAAACTAATCCTAAGCAGCGTCTGATGCCTGATCCACTGCACTCCCTGGAAGTGCTCTTGTGTCCCTGAGGCTGCACTGTGGGCAGTGACAGGGAGCAGCACTTTGGGACTCATTAGGAATAATGTCAGGGAAGTTTGTGGTATTTCATTTGGAGTCACTCCTTGTGCTGCACACAAGTTGCTGGTGCTCAAGCATGTGCTTAAGAACAGCTGGCAAACTGCTGTGCTTTGAATGATGGCCAGTATGTGATATTGATTCCTGTTTCCTATAGGAATGAGCTGGCATTTCCAGCATGGAACTGGAAACTCAGAGTTGGCTTCCCAGTTTTAATGCTGTCAAGCTGGATGCTCTGACTAGACACTATATGTAGTAATTACAAAACATGTCATGTTTTTTCCAGCCCACTGTAAATCCCTGCCTTTGAGAGAACATCTTACAGATTTCAAAGCAGCAGAATTAAGTTTATTCATATTCTGAAGTAATCAGTGCAAATTTTCTTGATTCTGGGAGTGTTACTTCTGAAATCCTGATATGAATCAAGAAAAAATACTGCTAAATTAAATCTAATTTTTCTTATATTTTGTAATAATAAACTTGCTTCCTGACCAAGTGCCTCTACAAATTCCTGCTCTAGGAGAGTCTGGCCATTTTTGTCTGGCTTGTTTAAGTGACAGAACTTGAAATAGCAATAGCTTCATCTGTAACTGGAAATCCAAACAAACCTGTCTTTGTGAACTGTTTAACAGACCATTATAAATATATTAAGATATCCTACGTGAAGTTTGTGCCTCTGAACTTTGACCTTCTAATAATAACAAAATTTGTAACATTTCTAGGATTTTCCCCTCTTTAATACCAAGATGTTTTCTCTGAGCCCCTCACATCATATATTATACTCATGTTTTCCAGCTCAAAGGCTCTGCTCTGACTGTCCCTGAGCAGCAGCAGATGAATATACTATCAGGAACACAAGAGCTGGCAAACTGTAAATACCACAGCTGAGGCCATCATTAATACTCAATGCTTTAGTTTAATGGCATCAACTGCATTTATTATACTTCAGCTGGTTTTGGGTAACAGACAAAATGGATGTGTACGTTTTCTGTTCTGGATGACTAACCAATTTAATCTTTCTAAATGGATGAATGGTTTCAAGGTTTATGAGAAGCAACATTAATGCTATAAAGTCTGCAAGAGAGCTATTTGTAGTGAAGCCAAGGCTGCAAACTTTTATAATCTTTTTTCCTTTTGTTTAACCCTTCCACCTGCTGCTCAGTCTGCCTATTTTAGCTAAATGAACCGTATTTCTTAAGGTAGCTTTGGCTTCTTGCATTTCACTGCTGTTAGAATGTGTATCACTGAAGTCATTAGCACTATGTGAAGAGTAAAGGACCTTCTAAGCAACTTCACCATGGAAAAAAGGGTTCTTCAAGTTCAGAGATGAACAAAATTCATGGGCCACCCCCAGCCTCTTGTAAGCAGAAAAATATTGCTCAAATCTCCATCTAAACTAACAGAGAATTCACTCCTAATTGTACAAGTTTATCTCTCAATAAAGCACTCAGACTTCCCTCTTGACAAGCCCTTGGCCCTGCACTCTGCTACAGCTGAGGAGAACAGCAGGACACGGCTGTGCTGACAACTGATGGAAGCTTTGGTTTCCTGTCACCTGGGCTGGTGACACCATGGGAACCTCACTGCTGAAGGGGGGCTGGGGAGACACCACCCTTCCCTCCTGCCCCCTGTTCTGGGAACGTGGCATCTTTGTGCAGTGCACGCTGAGGTCACACTGCAGCCACGGCTCCCTATCTGCCACAGCAGGGTAGTTCAAGTGGAAGGTGTAAGAGCAGAGGGAAAGACAGTGCCAGGCAGTATTAAAAAGACAAAAATATATTGTAGCAACGTGGATTGATCCTCCAAACAGAGAGGAAAGCTTAGCAACGTGTCTCTGTTTTCTCAGACGGGGAAGAGCCCCTGCTAGCAAATGTCAGTTCCCTGAGAAGGGGGCAGAGGCCTGGCACAGGTTGCCCAGAGCAGCTGTGGATGGATCTCTGGAAGTGCCCAAGGCCAGGCTGGACAGGGCTGGGAGCACCCTGGGACAGTGGAAGGTGTCCCTGCCCATGGCAGAGGGTGGGATGGGCTGGGCTTTAAGGGCTTTTCCAACCCAAACCATTCCATTGTTCCAACTGTGGGAGTGGTGGCAGATGTTCCAGGCCTAACTCACCTGGTGGGATCAACACTGACTCCAGGCTTCTCAGCAGCATAAGAAGATTTCAATTTGGCCCCTGACTGCACAAGACTAGAACCAATTAATTTTCTGGGCTAAGCATTGTTAACACCCACACAGTTAACTGGATTTCTCCTACCAAGTACTGATGTATCAAAACAATTCAGAGCTGATTCCAGAATTTTGTTTTCTGATCTGGTGAAATTTAGATTTTTGGACTTTCAAATACTTGTTCTTAACATTTAGTTGGAATTTTCTTACTCTTAAATGTATCTTCCATTAAAATGAGAACCTTATACCTTAATGCTACCTTAAAAATACTTTCATTTAAACATCCACAAACACATTGACTAGATTCTTGATTTTTCAATGTAAAGACAGTAAATTCCACAGCACCTGCACATATGGAAACAGCTTGAAGTACAAAGATGAAAGCTATTAGTCAGGTCAGCAACGACTGCCTCAAAAAGAGATAATAAACAAGAGAGATTATAAAAAGTCAGTCCAAATAGATAGAAGGGGGTACTTTTCTAACAAATAACACTATAAAGTTGATGAATTTCTGAGTTCAACATGTTGAATTCAACATCAATAATTCAACTCAGCTGACATATGACTTAATAAGTCTTTACTTTCCTATTGAGACTAAGCAATATACATTTGGATTCAAGCAAACTCTTATTTCCAGACTGGAAGATTTTATTGGAAAGTGTATTTCCCTTTTCAGCTCATACACACTAGGCAACATAAATAATGTTTATCTTCCATGGAAGATGCACAGTTGGACTCTGCTTTCTGCAGTTTTTAAATGAAGATGCAGACTTTCTAAGTTAATTGTATTGGACATCTTGTGGCAAAAAGTCCTCATATTTAATCTATCTCTTCTATGTAATACCCATTCCCCGAGCCTTCCACTGACAGTTTTCAGAGGGAACTCAAAGCCTTGTAAAAAACAGAAGTTCCACTAATTCCACAATTATTAAAAAGAATAGCCTTATAAAACTAGAGGTTGCTACTAGAGCATGTCCCTGATTTTGACTGACGGGATCAATGGAACCCCAAGAAAAGCTCCCTGGTGGTGTCACTCAGCACAGCACACCTGGAGCAGGGGCTGGAATGCCCCGAGTGCTCTGAAGAACTGAGGCATTGTTTACAGCTCATCAGGTTCTCTGTGCTCCCAGCCGAGTCTGCTGGCTGAGTTACTGAAACCACTGACCAAACCTCGCGGCGTGCGGGGCTTTACCATCATGTCAAAAGCCCAGGAGGTACCGAGTGAGTCATAATGTCCCACTGCTTTTTGAATTATTCCAATTTAAAATCCACAGTTGGCAAAGAAACAAAGAACAATATAACAGGCATTTGATGCTGTTCTTTATAGTGAACTTTTTTTTACCCTGGGACAGAACTCGCTTGAAGCCAAGGAGTTCAGTGGTATGAACTTTTATCAGAACATGCACTTTTACTCCTTAGAAATGCTGTTTTGGCTACAAAACAGCTGATCAGACACTCGTGCTGTTCTGTGAGGTATGACACTGCACTCAATTAATGTTTTGAAACAACACAGCTGCTAAAGAGTATTCCTGCAGGAGCCTTGCAGCACTGTGAACTGAGACCACAATGCACAGGTATGTGACAGGCACTTCTGTCCAGCAGGGACATTTCTCTACATCCTTAGAGACCTTTCCACTCCTGTTGTGATGCATCAAAACTTTCTATCCATACTTAACCATCAATCTCATTTTCAGTCATATACCTAAAAAGAAATGGTTTTTTCCTATATTCACGTGGCAATACCTCAAATCATTTCCATCCAGTCCTTGTAACCACCCTGATATCAAGGCTGGGTATAACACTTTAAGTAGCACCCAGTGAACAAAGTTTTATGCAGTTTCCTTACTGAGCCAAATGATACAGAAATGGGGACACCACTCTTGTTCCACTGGTTACAGAGGGACCCTGGAAATTGTAGTAGGCACAGCCTAAGTTACACAAGACAAATTCCACCCTGGAGCTGCTTCACACCCATCCCTGCCTGCTCAGGGGAACCTGCAGCATCCTATGCCTGATCAAAACTCACTACAATTGTGTTACAGAGGACAAACTGCTCCTTTAAAGGATTTCCTCCCTTCTTGCCATGTAATTATGATTATGGAGCACTCCTAGGTCCTTCTAGGGAAACATTTTCTTTAAATACAAGACAGAACAACTTTCTTTCTCAATTGATATTAACCTATCATTAACTAGCTTTATTTCAATCTTTTTTAAAATCGATCCACCAGATTATAGTTCAGTAACTCCCTCCGAAAATATAAGAATTATTCACCTCATAACACAGTCACAATTCAAGCCTCTGCAGAATATATTAAAAATAGTAAATGAAGGCATCAAAAGTTCTGTAAAGGCTTAGGGTTCGTTCTGTGAATTGATTTTTGGCAATTGAAAAAATAAATACATATGCACGCTATTACACATATATAATTTTTATATAGGTGTCTATATAAAACTAGCAAGAAATGGAACATTTCATAAAGATCCTGCTAGAAAATTAAAAGATACAAGCAGTTAAAATGAGAAGCCAGAAAATCTGTCAGCAAATGCCCTTCTGCGAACAGCAAGGTAAAGCAATTAATTTGAGAGCAAAAACTTCACCAACATTTGTCTTTCCTCTGAGTTAGGAACTCGCACATCAAAAGAACCATTTGGATGGGGGATTTACTAGAAGTGCAGTTGCCCTGTGCCAGGGAACACGCAGAGAGGGGCGGGGGTGCTTGTTTGGCCAGCTCCATTGCTGGTGAAAACTGACACAATCCCATTGAGCCACGCTCGTTCCTACCAGCTGGGAGCCTGGCCCCGGATCAACCCTCGGGAATGGCCAGGCCAGGAAGCCTCAGGATTGCATGGAGGCTTGGGTTTCTATTCTTAGAGGCACTGGTCATCTGCAGCTCCTACTGAACTCAAACTCAGCAGCTTTGGAAAGAGCAGACTTTTATTACAGCACATCAGAGCTGTTTATGGCTCGGCCAACGTGAGACAGGCAAGGGGAGCATCCACACCCCCAATTTGTTGGGCTCTGGCCCAGGGACTGAGGCTGCTCCTGCAGAGTCCTGTGTGTGCACAGCAGGGCTGTGGAAGGGTACTTTGCCCCAGTGCTCCCACCCCAGCATACCTTCACCACCTATCTATCACAATCAAATGCTCACAACTTTTTTCTGTGGTTTCTCATTAGTTCATTCCTCCACAATGGTCAGAACAGCCTTTAACCCAGGTTTTCAAAGCTTTACCTGATTTTTATACAATGTTCAAGTGAAAAATGTTGTGGAATTATGGGCATTCTAAGCAGAATTTATAAAAATATAATTAAAAAAAAATCCAGCAAAGAACATTGTTGCTGTATTGAAACCTGAGAAGTATATTTTAGTATGTGGTATAACATACAATCCACTAAGCACATATAACACCTCCCTGGAAGTCACTGCTCAGCTTCTGACCCCGTTCAGAATCTGGAGTAAATGAAAAGATTTAAACAGAAATCTGCCTTCTAACTCCCAGTGCCAGGAAAACTGGTTGAGGCCCCAGAGACTAAAGAGTACTCTTGGATTGGCACAGTGGAGAACTGGTGGCTTTTCCTCTTTCACAGGCTCTGTTGGGCTGCACACTTTGCCAAAATCCATAGCTGGGGGCAGCCTGGACTCCACATCCCTGGAAGGGCAGGGCTCCTTTCCTATCACTCAATACCAGCCAGCAAACCTGAAACTCTTCTGTGCTCCTTTGCTGCCTCTCCCACCCTCCTCCCTCGGATTAATTTGGCAGCACCAAGCGAGACACGTAGCCAGGCTTTGGGTTTAAATAGATTGCTGGAGCAGAATGGGAAATATGCAGATGAAAGAAAGTCATAACAGGAAGTCATTTCCCTTTACTAGGGGACAAGCCTCCTAACTGCTGACCTGGCTGGCTAACTCCCATCTCCAGGCTATTAAACAACTCATGTCCCCAGGGCAATCATTTTAACCAACTGGGAAGGCTCCCAGGTTGACTGGTTTTCATGTCTAAGAGGGAACACTTTCATCTCGCCTATTTTGTTCCCCTAGTAAGCCATCCTCATGAGAAAATCTGCTATAAATATTCATCTGTTGAGAACCAACAAATTCAACTTCTCCACAAGCTGTTTTCCTTTAAAATGGAGAAAAAGCAACCACTACTAATCTAGTTCAATCTGTCTTATGTTTGTTCTAACACTCCACTGAGAGAACTCAAACTCCAAAGCAGAACTGGCCCTTCCCAATCTAGAAGGGAATAACAAAATATCCAGGAAAAGCTTTTCCACAACTTCCCAGTTCCAGTCATGACAATGTAACTCACTGGATTATCGTTATCCTCTAAAATGTATTGCTGCTTTTAAAACAGCCACTTGGAATTAAGGCAAGTGCATCTCTGGGTCTGTTTCACCAGCACCCCAACAGTCACTGGGCAGCACAGGCCTGACAAAACACAAGTAAAAGAAAACAAAATCTTATGTGCCACCAAGTTAGGAAATAAACCCTGTCCTCTGTTTAACCCCTGTAGTATGGCATTTTTCTGAAGGAAATGACTTCTCACTGAATGTGCTAATTCTCATTAAGTGTCAAATTGTTTGATTCAAGCAGATCAAGCACAAAAAAAAAAAAAAAAAAAAGAGGAAAAATGCTGCAGTAGAAAAATGATGGCTGGGAACAGCAGAAGTATCATAACAAGCACTTCACAGTTCTCATTTCAACCCAAAATAGTATTTTCTTGTTTTCAGTTTCCCCTACTTTGTTTTTAGTCATTCTTTGAACACTAACTCTCCCTGTTGCCTTGGGAATTTGGGCCAAATAAGGAATGAGCAAACCATGGACAAGGATACGCCCAACCAGTCTTTAAAAAGCTTACCAAGTACAAAATGCCAAAGAAATATTGAACATAGGATTTTAAAGAGTGACAAGTCCAAAATGCTGATCTACAGCAGTGCAGGGTCTTTTCTGCTTCAGGAAGAGGAAAGAACCACAGTGAATCCAAGAAAACTGCTGCTGATGACTCTGAAATAACAGCAGCCATTAGTGAGCAGCTCATTGCCTTCCTTGAAGGTGGTCTGATGGTGGCAAAACAATTACAAGAGCAGGAAAACCTATTCCTGGCCACATTACAGTGTGTTAGAAACCTGCCATTACCCTCTACTGATGGACTTTGCATCAGCCCTGAAGTATCTGAGACATGTGGACATCATGCCCATTTCCTACAACTTACACATTTTTCAAGATTGAAAGCACCGTAGTCTCAAAACCTTAACTCAGTGTGTAATGGGTTTAACATATATTTTACATCTTAATTTGCCATAATAATGTGGCTATAAGCTGCTGTCATTCACTCCCTTTTTCTGACCTTGGAAATAAAATGTTTAATCTCCACGGGATTTTCCTGGCGAGATGTTTTAAATCAGTGCATATGTACATACTTCCCTATATGCTTTTTCAATTTTCCTAAAATATTCTCATATGTGCAGACATGATGACTAGACATGTTTCAGTGGTGCTTGAAACTTGATACAAGTGGGTAATTTAACCATGTAATTGAACAATATTACAGAAACACACGGAGTTTCCTAGCAACAAAAGGCCTTGGACATCAAGATGGCAGCCAGCAGCTAACATTGCAATTGCCTGACCTAACGTGAAAAGAAGTTACACTGAAGAATGTCCTCCTTCCTCTCAAAGCAGAACTGGTTCATGGCTACAGATCTGACCTCCAAGGGCTTTCCTTACATACACAAGGTCACAAATGTCACATGAGAAAGGACATTTAGGGAACATCTATATTTTCCAGAGGTAAGAACAATGGATTTGAAAAAAATTCTGGACCCTCAAGTTTACCCCTATGGAAAATCAAAAGCTTCTTAATGTGAAGTAGCTGAGTACAGCTGAGCTTGTGGATGGAGAACTCTCCCTTGTTAGGGAATTCCCAGAGTGCCAAGGGAAAGGTGGCACAAGTCCCGTGAGCCTGGAGGGCACCAGTGCTGCTCTGTGCCACCAGACCCATGGCTGGGAAAACAGGACACAGAGGGATGGCAGAAGATCATCCCCTTCTTTCCTTTTCCCTCATTTCCAGCCATCTCTCACTGCAGTATTTGGGAGGAGGAAAAATGCAAGATTTTTAGTCCACGTTCTTTTTTGCTGAAGCAAGTCAGTTGGCTGAGCAGTTACCCCAGAGGGCTGAGGATAACTGTCCCCTCTGTTGGTGCAAGGGGGAGGTGACAACTGAGGTGAAGAGCTTCTGACCAGCTACTCTCAGTCAAAAGCCATCTTCTCCTCAGGGGGAAGAGAAAAGCACGGAAGAAGCCACCAACTCTCGAGGCTGCAGTGACCCCAAAACTCCAGGATCAAGGCATAGAGGGCACTGAAAAAATTCCTTACACCCTTCTATGCTCAGAGCTTCCTTCAGTTAAACAACAACAGAAGTCTCTATTCCCCGTTACACCATGACTTCATTTTTCCATCTGAAGTAGCTAACTGTTGCTTCAAGAAAAATATCAAAAATTGCTAAGTTTTCATTCAGAAAACAGGCAGTCCTGGGCAGAGAAATAAACCCCTTCTAACACCAGGATGATGGTCTACTGGTATTTCCCTAAAATAGCAGCAGCTATTTGTGTGCAGCATGTCTATAACAAAGATGTTGGTATAAAAACACTGCCTTGCCAACACCATTCTTTTCAACGTTGCCTTTCCAGCTCTGGAGGCACTGGCTGCTTTCACAGCCAAGTTTGCCACTGCTATGGAAAACAGGCTGCACATGCAAGCCAGCTGAAGTCATCCAGACTGAAAAGGGCCCAGGCTGCTGCTGCTACCACTGTAAAAATGTTATTTGGAAACAGTCTTCACAGAGAGCTGTATAAGGAATCAAAAATCCGCGGTAGGGACACAGCCCTGGTGCTTTCCCATTTTTTAGCGGTGACGAACACAACAAAGCTCTTATCTCAAAATAAAACATTTCTGCTCCTTACAAGGCACATAAGCAAGAAGGGCAGAGTGGTCTTATATAGCTGGCCTGGCAATGTCCTGTTCACCACTGCATCTGAGCATCTTCTGGCACTGTGCTCTCAGAACCACAAGCAGTGTGGATGGAGAGCTGTGCCAAGCCTTCCTCTTCCTCAGCTGGGAAGCAGAGGGATGTCTCTCCTTTCATAAGAGGGGTTGTGCACAGAGAACAAGAACAGCACAGAGACAAGGCCAAAATCACAAAAGAAAACAAGAAGTAAAGCACTTTACACCTCAGTAAGTCAGGCCAGAAATAATGCAGTAATTGATCAAACAGAGGTAAATGACACACAAGAAATACAAGAATCTCAGTGTCCAAGGGAACATAGAAGCTTGTTTTAGAGGCAGAGCAACACAAACCATTTCCTCCACAGATTTGTCCCTTCTGTGCTGCTGTTTGCTGTCTGACAAGGGCTGAGTTCTAGGGCAGATGTTGGGTCTCCCTATCATACCCAGCTGTCTGTTTGCAGAAGATGTGATGGAATCCAAAACTCCAATAATTACAGGATGGTTCCTGTTAGCACTCAACAGTTAAATACAGGGAGAAAGGAATATTTCTATTTCCTTAAGATGATTCACAGTGTAAACTGCTTCAGATAAAAGGACAGTCAGTTTAATTAAGTTTTTGTTTCTTGAGCCTCAGAAAAAATACCACTTTTCAACAGCAAAACTTAAATTTCGTCTTAACTAGAAAAATATACCTGTCAATACTTGTGCCAAATCTTAGAGACATTCTCCAAAGTCCTTCTCTTAAATGCTTTTTGCTAAATATTTTATCTACCCTGCACCCCACTGGATATTTCCTGGCACGAGACCTTGTGAAAATGTCACTACTTCAGGCAATCAAATGAGACATAACTGGCAGTTTTCTTCAGAGTTTTTCCCATATGAGTTTCCCATTCTGTACAAGGTAAAAGCAGATTAGGCAGCACCAGACTTGCACTGTTTCTCTGCTCCAGCTGAATATGACAGTGTTTCATTGAGTCATAACATAATACCAGATATGCTTAGTTTGGTTTTTGTGATCCAAACCAGTGCTCAAGTTTAGGTGACATCAGATTTTGGGAAATCTGAAGAAATCTAAATACTGCAGAAAAATTGTAGTCAAAGCCCTCATCACTCACTTCTCTTCTTTTTTGGCAAGTTGCTACAAAGCCCAGTGACAAAAGATTGGTTTCACTCAGAACACAGGAATTCCTGAGGAGTTCTGGACCATCTTAGGGATTCAGTTTTTGAGACAGCTCATTTCTGATTTACTATTGGTACAAAACATCAAATACAAGCAAAAAAACCCATTCTAGCTGAAGTCTTTATATTCCAACCAAGACATTGGGTGTGACAGTGAGAGGTGCAAAGCACATTTGAACACTTCTATGCTTTGTACATCCCTGTCAGAAATGCTGACTTGAAAGGTCAGGGGAACAATAAAAGACCAAGTAAATCTATTGGAGGTACTGGCATCTGTTTGATACTTCACACATCTTTCTGAAGAAAAAAAATTCTTACCTTTAGGAATATAAATCTTTTCAAAATCTTGAAAATTAAGTAACCCCAATATAAATGCAAGCCTTGGAGGATTAATAGCATCCCATTGAAAAAGAAATATGCTATGACAGGGGTCGTGGAGTAGTAGGTGGGCTGATACAGTGTGGCACGAAGAATCCTAAAAAATAAAGATCATTGTTACGGTGCAAGATCTCTTCCTTATGCTATTTACACTTATTTCTAATCTCATATTCCAAGCTGATTAATATTAAAAAGCTCTGCAAAGATGGTAGATTAATTAACAAGCCCTGCCTTAACTGGATTATGCATCTCTGTTGAAATATAGACTTCAGAAGATGAGAAATTTGAGTCTGGCACAAAAGTATTCTAAGTGAGGTTAGAAAAAGTCCCTGTTTTCCAGATCTTCATCTCTGTGTGGTCTAGATACTGTGCAACTCAGAGCTTGCCTATGCCTTTTTTAGTGCAAATTCTCTCTAATCTGAAATCCCCACTCCAGAGAAAATCCTACAGGCTTTGCAACAGGGCTTTTTGTTGATTAACTTATGTTTTGTCCATCTTCAGATTTCACTACTTCTGTATTATTTGGGGCTTTTTGAGTCCATTTAATCTCATGACATTTCACTTCCAAGCTCAAGAACTGAAGAACAAGAAACTCAGTGAAGCAAAATGATTGCAGATCACTTGTGTAGTTAATTAAAAAAACAACAATAAAGTAAAAGGTATCAGCATTTCTGGAAGAAAATACTACAGGAAATTAAAGCCTTATGTTGATCAATGTTCAGAACTATTAATTTAACCAGCTTGAGTCTCTAAGGGTTTGTCCTTGGGCAGGGAGGGGCAAATTAGAGCTGTGAATGTGAAACACATTAAACACTTTTTAAAAGATAAACATGTTAAGCACCCATGTGGATACTCCAAAGCAGATTAAATCATAGCACTCCAAAGGCATGCAAGTATTTAGCAAGTTCAGATTTATTTGTGCTGACTTCATAAATTAATTGGTTCACCTAAACTTCTCTGAGTGCTCCTCATGTGAGCGAGGTGAGGCACCACCCAAGGACTGGGTAGCAGAAAGAAGGCTATAAAAAAAAATTAACTGCAGTCAGGTACTCTGACTTTGCAGCTACAGCAGAAGGGGTGGAATGAAAGGGAAAAGGATTTCTCCTAGTTAAGGAGCTCAGTCCCCTTGAAAACGCAGGGGCTTGTAGCATTTAACTACTATTTACAAAACAACTTACATAACACATAAAAGCTTTTATTTAGGTTCAAGAGGCTCATTTAAAATTATTTTTACATAATAATTTTGAAAGAAAATGGCAGGTTTTGGTCAATTTTCTCACTAGCAGAACTTTCAAGTCCAGTCCATTTCTTTTTCCATCACAACCAACACTAAACTTTCAGGGGGAGTGGGAATGAAGTAAAAGCCTCTGACTGGATGAAATATTGCTTACCAGAAGGGTAACAGGATCATCCTGGTGATGAAGAATGCAATAGAAAAGATGATAAACAGCATGTTGCAGGTTTTCTCCCAGTGAGCATAATTAAACATTTTGGCTGCCTGCAGTGGATAAAAACCCCCAAATGTATTATAAATATTCTCTGAAATAAATTCTGTGTTTTCATAAATAAAGACTCATCTTCCACCCAAGGAGGAAGAGTATTTCCTCTCAGGTTGACACGTAAAGCAATCATTTTACTGATACCTAATAAAGGAGCATCAGACCAGATTCTTTGTTTATATTTCTCCTTTTATCTTGAAGGAGATATTTTATTTATCTTTTTATCTTTTATCTGCAAAGGCCTAAAGAACAGCGCTCAGGCCAGGATATAAAGTGTCATGGAAACACAAAGTGCTCTTTAGAACAGAGGTAATTCCTCATTTTTCTACCACATTCCAAACAGACTGAATTCCAAGAGAAGCTGCTGGCTACACGTGCACATTCGGGAGTAGCAGTGACCCCCTAAACACAGGGGTTCTGGGACATGGCTGTTACTGACCCTCCTCTGGGCCTAATTCAGCTCCTGTCTTCTCCTTTGTGAGAGCAGGAGATCTCTGCTGGTCTCTATCCCACCAATAAAGGCTGTGATGCTGCTTCTCCCCTAAGTGAGCTCTCTGTGTTCCATTAGGAACCTGGGCAAAGTTTTCAAGTGTGAGCAAAGCTGCAGGTGCCAAGCCTAAGTTTTAAACAGCAGCTTGATTAACTTCTTTTCTTTTCCTCCTTCTTTTGAGTGGCGGGGCTGGATTAAATTGTTCTGATACTCAACTCCAGTCTCCATCCAAGTGCTGTCCTACCAGTTGTCAACTCAACTGTTTGTAAGGCCACACAGTTAATTGGACCTAGGAGCAGTTCAGGATTAAAAGGAACCCAGCAAGAAAACCTGTTTAATGTGGACCAATCCCAAGTGCACAAGCCCACAATTAGTTGTTCTGATACAATAAGATAGAGTATCAGGACCAGAAATGGACAGTGACAGATAACAGCCTACAAGGGCTGCTTACACTGGCACTGCCTCCAAAAGAGGTGATGAAACTGTGCTCTCAAACCTGGTGTTAGAAACTCAGGGTAATCCTAGTGAAGGAAACACTGTTTGTCTTCCAAGACACCCAGAAGCAACTCTGATCACAGTGCTCTGTGTAGAGAAGGATACTTCTTAAACACTTCTACTGATACTTAGTGCAGGGTAGGGGCTTTCCCTTCAGTCCAGGAGAAGAAACTTTTCTTCTGCCCAAAGATACCTGATACAGGTTGGACTTGATGTCAGAGGTCTTTTTCAACCTCAGAGATTCTGTGATGCTGTGGACAACCTGGTCTAATTTTATCAGTGAAACAAGAATAACCCAGGGAGGCAGCTTTATTTCCAGTCCCTGTTCTGTACTGAGGAAATTCTCTTCTGCTCCTTTCTCATAATGGATTCTGTAACAAAGCATCAGCATAAATTATCTAGAAGCTCTTTTTTATCTTACAAGTTACATATCTGCAAAGCTGTGTCCCTGTGGGGATAGGAAGGGATGGTATGAAACTCATGGCAAAAAGATTAAAATGTCACTGACACCAAAACCAAAACCCCAACAACCAAAAAGCTGAGGACAGGAAAAAAAAAAAAAGCAGCTGGATAGCAGGGTTACCTCGAGCCAGAAATCTGCAGTGTCGTGCACGAACATCACCAGAGTTCCAAGCCGCACGTAATTGCCACACCAAGAGCCACTCATCAACCCGATGGCTGCCAGGTGATGAATGACGTGAGCCATAAAATCCTGGGCGGGACACAAGGAAATAAAGGTAAAGTGGATCAAGCACAGCCCCTGAGGGTCTCGGACTTGGCAGCCCCCAGCGCTGCCCTGGCAGATTCACGGATGTGTGCGGGATGCCAGGCGCAGACTGATGCTGCCCTCAAGTGGCTGCACCAAATCCCGGCTCCAGGCCGTGCGTTTCCTTCCAAACACCTTTTCCCCGCTCACGGAGCAGAGGTTCAAGCTGCAAACAAGCACTTGCCTTCCGTTTGATGTCAATCCCAAGGGTAAATATGAGAGACCAGTAAAACCCGATCTCGGCCATGTAGTACCAGTACTGGGATGGCAGCAAGGTCTGTGATGAAGAAAAAGACAGGTAACTGAGAATAGGAAAAAGTAAATGTCGAGTGAGATTACTTTTTTTCCTTTCCTGACTTCTGCTCCTCTGGTGAGTCTTGCTTAAAAAATTAAGCTAAATTAAATTCCCGTCCTGGGCTTCATTAAGAAGGATGTTCTGAGAGCCAAGTGTTTTAACCTTTGCTCAGCCCAGATTCTCAATTCCCACAGTTCCTCCCCCACCTCTGGATTTTACCATGCTTTTTCTCCATGTTTCTGTCACAGAACTACATGCGGAGTCCTTCTGCATTTAATTACAAACAACTGCAAATAAACCCCCTCTGGTTTGGTGAACAATTAACATAATAAACTGAAATGTCAGTAATTTATGCTAAAATCCCATGGATCTGCCTAGGGGAGAGCAGAGCTTGGCTGCTCCCTTGGGAGCATTTCCCAGGTGTGTACCAGGAGCTGGGAAAACTCAGCTGGGAGGCACAATTATTTGTATTCCTGGCCCCTGCCTAGGATGGGAATAAGAAGGCAGTGGGATGGGGCAGAGTTATTAAAATAAGAGTGCCTTGAAGCACCATGGGGCCTGGAGCAGTGCAGGAGTTCTGCACCGCATCTGGGAACTCTGATAACATCTCCGGTGAGGAACTGGTATCCCGGGGTGGGTGGAAATAGCAGTGGTCTGGCTGCAGGGGGAAGCTGCAGCACAGGCAGATCCCAGGGAAGTTCTGCAACAGTCAGCAGCACTTCCCGAAAAAAGGCAGGAGGCTTTGGTGCCACACCTCTTTAGATGGTGCCCGTGTGGAGGGAAAAGGCTGCTGTGGATTACCCCTTCCAATGGGGAAATACCTGGAACGCCTGAGGGCCACTGGCCCGATGCCAAAAAGCTCACCTGAAACGGATAACCAACCCACGTCTGCCAGATGTCGTAAAACCAGGGTTTCTGGGGAAGACACAGCAGTCAGACACTGCTCAGCTCAGCAGCAATTATCATCTTAACTCAAAATCTTCACTACTTATAATCTCTCTAAGTGGAGCCGGCTAAGAAGCTGTAATCTTGATAACTGTTCTCCACCAATTTCTAAAGGGAACTTACATCTCAGATTTATTATATTGTTCCCAGCTTTTTGGCTTCTTTTCAGGACACCTGAAACGTTCCAGTTCACAATTTCATCATCCAAAGCAGTGGGTGTGTGTTTTATTGCTGCAATTACTCAAGATACGTTGCCACAGTGATTAAATGTGCTGTGTTTACCAGTCACACACACCAGTGGTTGAGGATGATAAACAGAGTTTGGGGAGGAGGGCCAGATGAGCAGAGGCACGCCGGGATCTGTTCCGCTGCTCCGGGGAAGCATTAATGACACCCCAGGCAGGGCTCATGGAGTTACAAGCACCACTCTTGTTATTCCCAACTTCTGACTCAGCAGCAACACCTCAATAAATAGCTGTGAGCCCCAAAAATGCTGCCAAAAAGAAAGGTTTATGGCCTCCTCTGAGGAAAACACGGCCATGTGATGCATTTGTAGGTGTTAACAAGGCATGTTGTAAAACCATCTGCGTGACTTCTTCAAGCTTGTCTTAAAAATACTGATTACTCATAAATTCCTTTATCATAGAAGGTCAAAAGTTAACTTAAAAATTAAATCTCAGTGCCTTTTGCAGCCCATCATCCAGATTACATACACCAAATATCTGACCCACAGAGCCACTGAAACCAGATTCTTTCAATGGGATTCAAGAAAATCTAGAAATTGTTTTGTTAAAAATAGAGTATCAATCTTTCAAAAAGTTAACTTACATCATATAGAAATATAAATCCAACAATGGAGGATGTCAGATAGAATGAAAATCGCCAGCTGCAAAATTGAAATGAAAATACAGGAACAAACCATTATATTTTGTAAAGATATTGTCCTGAGCCAGAATTACAGCAAATCATTGTATATCACAGACAATCTTCACATAAATGTGGCCTCACACTCAAGGTTAAGGATTGCCACGTATTAAATGTATCTGAATTATTAATATTTAAATATTTAAGGTTTGATTAACTGCTAAATTAGGAAATTCTTTTACATCATCACAATATAGATATTTTAATTGTCATGATAGCAGTAATTTTCCAGCCAGGCTTGAACTGATCTAGAGAATGACCTCAGCAAGTGTAATAAAACCCCTAAAAATTAATGTTTGAGAACACAAACTTTTTCCTGGGTTCATTCACTTCATCTCTCTCAACACCAATTGCTGACAACAGGGGAGCCTTCTGAAGTATTAGCATCTACCGGTTAGTTTACATCTTGCTACAAGGTCTCAACTACAGCCTCATCTTTGACTAGGTGTGCCACAATGTAGCCTGATCCAAGCGTTTTGTGCATTAAATGGATATCCAGCAGGGCAGATAAACCTTACAGGTTTGCACCATCAGCCTCCTAAGCCAGCAAAGGGAAAAAGCTCTTGAGCATCTCAGTGACCTGAGCTGTTGCTTTTACGTGTCAGAGCAGGATGCTGTGATTTGGAGCCGGCAATCGGCTCCTAATGACTCCGGAGCCTGTGTGGGAGGTATTGTCCCTGGGACTGGGTGTGGCTGCAGCCTCAGCCCAGGCATTCCCACTCCCACCTCTACGGGTGATGGAAAACTCCTTCCGTTCCCCTCCTTCCCCTGGGCAGGAATAAGCCTGACCTTTCCCCTAAACAGCTCTGCAACACCTGTAGGAAAACACTGCAGGACTTCACATGCAAAGGAAGGTTGTGACCACAGGGACAGGCACATGGCCCCAGACCTGGGGAGAACTTCTTCTAGAACAAGAGGTATCCCAGAGGAGAGCAGCAAGCAGCTCCCAGAAAAGCTGAACCCACTGAAAAGGAGAAAGCATCACAAGAACACTTCTCCAGTGGATTGAGAGATGTATAAAACGAGATTGTGGTCTCTGGCAAGGGTAAAGGAAGTGCCAAATGAGAGAAGAGGATGAGAACCTGTTAAGTAAAAGCAGCCCCTCCTTTCTGAGCCCCACATCCCCTGGAGGTTGATATTCCAGGAGAAAGAATGAGATGTTCAAAGACAGAGAGTGTTTTATGAGAAAAACAACATACAAAAGATGAGGATGTGGAATGTTGGAGGTGAGATGAAATAATGGGTCTCACACCTGAGAAAGAAGTCAGGAAAATAATTATAAAATTGCCACTTGATACACATGTGATAAACAACTGTTTTTCTTCTCAACTTTAAACTATCTTGCCTCAGATGATTTGAAAATAACACTACACAACAAGCACTGCATGGACAGGAAAAGCACAGAGGTATGTGGTGGAAGTTCAGGGAGCAAATGGAAGGAGAAAGTGGAACCCACAAGTAATAAATACCTGGCTCAGAGTCAACCAAGGGATGCTGGAAAACACAACACTGGCATGGGGCAGACTTTACACAGAGCCTGCTTCTGCCCTCCTGCCTCCCATTCCAAACAAGGAGGTGTGAGTGCTCCAGTGGATATGGTAGAACTGATTCTGTGTTGATTGCAAAGTGGTTTTCTGAATTGGATTTAAAGCACAGAGCACCCACAAGACTGTGCCATTAGTCCTCAGCCCTACAACTGTATATTGGATACACTTGGCAATAAACAGCACTCCAGATGAACTCACTCTATGTGCAAGACTGCCAGAGCACTGCCTCAGTTTGCACTTAGCTGAGCTGCTTTATGAATTTGGTGAATAAAATGTGAAGTAAAACTCATCCAAATTCACTGGATTTTGCTCAGGTGCCTTTTAAACTCTGATCCTGGCCACCAGAGAGAGCACTGAACAACAGCTATGCAAGAGGATTTTCTGGTTTAACTTCAGGAATCTTTCCTCTTGAACTGAATGTAACAAAAAAGAACTTAGTAGGGGAAGTTAAAGGCTGGTAAGTCTTACAAGGCAGTGAAGGTTTCATGCAAAGGGCTTTCCAAACCCCAGTGTTGCTTAACTGGGAGCACTAATAGCTTATGGTTTAGATCTGGCTCATCAGATTTTCCTTGTGATTCAGAAAAAAGATCCTGGAGATTGCAGGCTTTCAAAAATCTTCATAACGCTCATAATACTGACTACTAGACTGGAATAACTCTGTTCTTCTTTTTTTTTTGCCTAGAGAATTATAGTCAATTCAATTTCCTGACAAAGAGCAGAGCAAAGTTCACAGAATTGCACAAGAGAAACCTGTTTGCTTCATTCTCACTCAAGCTGCCAAGCAAGTTGGAATTTCAGTCTTTAGCTGTGTGTTACTAGAGACAGGCAAGCATGGCAGGCAGGTCATTTAGCAAGAGCAGGAAATCTTATTGTCACTTGTGAAACCAAATTAACTGATCCCCAAAACAACAGCAGACATAAACAATGTCAGGAGTTTACTCAACTCAGACTTCAGAGACACATCCCTGCCTATCATCTGGATTTATGTCTGACAGAGGACACCACTAAATCATCATCACATTGATTAACACTGAAAATAATCTTGATAAAGTACACAACTTTAAGCTCTGTGCTGTACTTCTAACCCTCATTCCGTAAGCTGATCTACAGTAACACAGGTTCAATGTTATAATCAGGTGAATTTTTGCCAATATAATTATACTAATGAAAAGCCAAATACACAGAGCAATTGAAAGTGCTTTACACTGGCACAGTTAATGCCAGTACCCAAAAGGGATGAGCTGTGCCCATTTGGGGATTTGCAATTTGTATGAGATTTTAGATCACACTTTAAGTGTTTAGGTATGAGGAAGTTCTCACACATAAGTGAAAAATCACATGCAGGAGGTTTGGAAACTTCTTACATATTCATTACCATCACTCAAGGCTGCTGTCTGGCCCACTCTCAGCAGTGAGTTTGAGTTCCTGTTTCACACACTACCCCATGATCAAGCTGTGGCACCTGTCCTTTAGTCTGGATGCCTCAATTCCTGCTCTTGAACTGACTTTGGTACACATGACAGCATCCCAAAATGACAGCGTGGGTACAAACACAAGCCAGGGTAACCATTGTTGTTCCCCTCTGAATACTGGCAGACAGGAAAACATTTTCCTATTCTCTGCATGTGTTCATCTTACACTTTGTACCAGGAGCCTACAAATCCATTATTCCACAAAGAAGAAAACTGTAAAATATTTTAAGTTGTTTTTTTGTTTTGTTTTGGGTTTTTGTTTGGTTCCCCNNCCCCCCCCCCCCCCCCCAGAGAAACAGTTAACCTAAACTTTTAACCATCATTTGGAGAAATGCTACTAAATCCTTTCAACTTGTTTGTGCATTCAGAAACCAAAACCAGGCAGGTCATCAGGCAGACCCAGCCTTCTGGAAAGGAGGGAACTCAATCATTATTTTCTAAAAGAGTAAAGCAATGAGAACCAAAAGCATTGTCTTTCCTTACAAAGCTTCCTGGAATTTCCGGAACACTGTTGGGATCTCAAGGTTTCGCCGTCTCCTGAACCACTTCTCCACAAAATGGACAGTGCAGTTGCACTTTTTGGCAAGGCCTTTGATATCTGACTGCAAGAAATGGAACACTGTTAGCAATAGATGCACTCCAATGTCACTTTCATTCATTTTGTAGTTCACAGAGCAGCTTCTCATTGTTGTAAGGGCTTCATTTAAATATATTACCAATATTAAATATACATGGGGGGTATTTTTGATTAATGTTCACAGAAATCCTTGATTTTTATTTATGTAAATAAAGCAGGCACAAAATGAACAGACCCACAAACTGTTCTATTGTCTTTCTGGTCACTCCTGAGAGTTTCAGAGATGCAACTTTTACTGTTGATGAGAGCTTAGGCTGGAGGGGGAAGTGCCATGTATGAACACATATGGACATGGCACCTAATACCTTACCTAATCATAAATATTAATAATTTGTTTATATATGAGTCTCACACATGAGAAGTGGCCTGGAATTAAAGCGACCTGAGCTCTGTTCTCAAATCCAAAGCCAGACAATGTGTCCTCCTGAGCAAGGCCCAGACTGCCCCCTCCAAAACCAGAACTAAACTGGGGGTGGAGCAGGGCCTAGAACTGCCCGTGGCCATTGGGGTGACACACCCTGGAGTCTCTCCATCCTCTGTGCTCCCCAGGTGGCCAGGCCAGCCCATGCCCAGCACAAGGCACTGAGACTTCTGCATTTCGGGGTGCTCAGTGCCCCCCACATGCAGCAGCCTGTGGGCTTCCTCCCTCTCCTCCATCCCCAGGTGCAGCAGGTGTGGGATGCCCTCCTCGGGGCTGCCTCAGGAGCAAGGAGAGTGTTGGGCTCATCCCTGGGGAAGTTCTTTCCTCCCAAGGGCAGGATGGAAATAGTGGGTGGCAGCAGCGCTGCCTCCTACCCTCGGGGAAACCTCTGGAATGTGAGAAAGGCCACCTGAGCTGCCAGGGAGGGCTGGAGTGCAAACAGCTGCTGTGTCCAGCCCACCCTGCTGGCTCCCAGCTCTCCACTTGCCACGCAGGAATAGAGACTCCGTTCCCATACAACAGAGCTCACATGCCCTCAACTGCCAGCCAGGCTTTCCAAGGCACACTGGTCCCCAAGCTGGACACCTAAAGGAGGCAGCCTGAATCCTTCCCATGCTCTGAGAAGTCTAAAAATGCTGTGCTTCCTTTCAGAAATCAAATGTCCAACTGTACTCAAGCAGAAGGAGGGAACGAAACAGACTGGGATACTTGCCCAGGGAGAGAAGAGCTCGTGTGTGAACACCCACACATCTATTCCTGATGTTATCAGGCAAAAGACACAATAAATGAATAGCAGAGTCAGGGATAGAATGCCAAGTTCCACTATCAATAATTATCAAAATCCCTCATTACTAGAAAGCACATATTTATTTTCAAAACCAGTGTAGGAAAACTGCAATGGTTTGGGAACTGGTAGTTAGGTCAGTGGACTTCCTGAGGCTGCACTCACACCAAAGTACCTGCCTCCCATCAAAACTCAAGTTGCCTCATTTTTGGAGGTGACAAGCAATGGCTAGTCTTTTTTCCTTGTTCCATTTTAAAAACAAACAGCACTGTAATAGAAGGATTGCTTTTCTTTCTCACATAAGTATGTAGCAACATAACAGGTCAAAAGGCTTCCATGCCAGCATTCTGATATTATTGCCTGCAGTAAATATGATCCTGCTTTCCAACAACAGACATCAGCTGAAGTTTTCCCCAGGCAGAATGAGTTAAAGATGGAACACTAATCCACACAGGAAATATTATTAACAGTCTAACCTAGAACAGCATGCCAGAAAATTAAACATCTTAAACGTATTTTCTGTTTCCGATGCTGTACACCCTTGTCAGCAGAACAGCAACAAAAACCCAAATAAATTAAGTCATCTGTCAATCAGCTGGAACTCATCCCATAATGTCATTGCTGAGAGCTGATTGAAACAGTAAGAGTGGGATTTTCCAAAAGCAAAATGAGTTTGGAAGAATGAGAATCCTTACTTGGGATGGATGTTTTGAGCACTCCCGGAAATAACTCTCTAACACAGGATTAGGCTGTGGCTTCACACGTCTTACATTCTTTATACCCAAGGCTTTTGCTAGAGGTATGGCAATATATCTGAAAAGACACATCATGAAAAGCTTTAGAAACATAACACAGTTACAAGACCTTGGCTGTTCTAATGCCAGGATATGAAGAAAACAAATCTGATACTATTTAATCTTCCATAGAAATGCCAGTGCACTGGGAAAAAGGGATCTCCCTGTATCTAATCCTAAGAGGGAACTACAGTTTATCAGCAGTCATACAAGAAAACCCAAGGACTCCAGTTCATGGCCATGAAATGCTATAAAACTCAAGGAAACATCCTGACTTCTGTGTCCATCAGAAGGATGTTGGAGTTGAGCAAAGGGAGACCAGAAGCTCTCCCCACGTGAGCTCAGGGATTGCTACTGGGCAACTTCCTCCCAGTGGCAAAGTCACTTGGCACCTTCTTCCCTGGGCCACTGCCACCCACACTGGATGCAGCCTGTGGCACACAGCCATACCCTGAGACTGATGGATTCTTTCCCTTCCCTTTTCCTACCCAAATTGCTGCAGAGCGCACCAAAGCTCTGCTCTCCTGCTTGGGCAGGGTGTTCTGAAAAGCCCCCTCCCTCCTGCTGTTATCAGCCATTGATTCCTCATGACTACTCATAGCAGTGCTCAGCTTTCCTCAGACTCACTGCAGCCAGATGTGTGGGCTAATCACCCTGAGCATCCTTTCCAACAGCACTGCAGTGAGACACACTTGGGCAAGCTTGGGAGACGCTGGGAATGGTTATCAACATATGATCCAAATTACTTTTGATTTCCAGCATGAATGATCTTATCTGCTTCTGGTTTACGTCTGTCCAACTTACAACATTCCAAATTTCCTCATTCTGTCCTGAAATAATTACAAAAACCTACTAATCACATTTTTGAGAGGAAAAGAAAGTAAAGCAAAAAAGGTACAAATAAATAAGTCAAAACATTGCAGATCTTAACGTGATTGTAGCTTTCTTCTGTGGAACCAACCTCTGCCTGTCCCCTAAGATTCCAGCTGCAGAAGCAATCCATTTTCTAGTGCCAAAGTGAGGGGGGAAAAAAGGAATCAGCTTTACTAGATCTGCATAAAATGTTCCCATTAAACTTTGGGATCCCTCCAGTCTGCTTAGTTTGGCCACAGAGAGACACCTGGGATCTCTCAGCCTCACACAAATGTTTTGGTGCAGGACCAAATGAGAGGTTTGGTTGAGAGAACAAATCTCCCTACTCTTCCACTGAAAGAGAAAAAGGAAATCCCAATGTTTTAGAATGAATTGTATCTCTAGTGAAAGGAGTTAATCAGAACTATCCAAATGCTGTTCTAGAAAAGCTGGATAGAAATATTTTCCTTCTGGATTGGACCACAGCCACACCTACCTAATAATGAAAATATTTCCCAATTTTTCACCTGCTATGTTATCTGTACCAGATCTTTCTAGTAAACCACCAACTAATCCTCCTTTGTAAAACACAACATTGAGCTACACACATCTCATTTTCAACACTAATGAGGATTAACATTAGCATCAAATTGCTTTTCTGTTTCTTACCTTTCACTGAAGAATCGGATGATCAGCAGTACAAAAGCATATGGGATTGTGGCGTACAACTGATGTGGTTTGGGAAAGACGAGTCCATCACGGTCTACAAAATCTGCCCACGTGCAGTTGATGGGCATCCAGATATTCTCCCACCAGAACCAGCTGTTGAGTGTCTTTAGTATGTATGCCATGCTGAGTAAATAAAGAGAATTTCATTTATTCCTCACATATTAAAGGGAAAATGCATGAAAAAACCCATATTGAGCCTTGTTGTGTAAAGCCAGTAAAGTCAGTTCTCAGGGGGGGAAAAATCATATAGGAAATTAAAACCCTCTTGGTTTAGAGCAAGGTGGTGGGATTATAACCCAGCAGAAGATAAAATAATAAAGCCAAATTTTGATCTGATATAAAGCAATACAGGGCCTTTGAAATCTGCACAGGGAGGTTCCTGCTGCCTCCTTTCAGTCGCTCACACTGCAGTGATTTGTACCTGGTCAAATCTCCTGCAACACTCGAGGATTATCTATCATATTAATACTAATGAGAACTGATTTTCCTGAGGCTGCCTTTGTAAATTAAATATAAGTGGGAGGAAGAGTGGAAAAGAGATTAAAAAGTCCAGGGAGTGCCTCAATTCCATAGTAATGAGGACATTTCACTGATGAATTACTGCTGTTTAATATGCTAATGGAATATACCCTGAATTTGCAAACACCTGTGCACAGGAACAAGTGGGAAAAAAATATATAGTGCATAGCAAGCTTTTTCTGGGAATTGTGGGAAATAACATGATTTAACTGTGACCAAAACCTAGATCAGGAACAAATGCCTAAAATCAGTTCTGGAAAGGAAAACAAAAAATCACTTTGACTAAAATATTTCATTCTTGTAAAAGTCTCCTTTTTAACTTCTGCAGTCTATATTATCTATTTAGAAATTGCTGTTCTCTCTTGTTTATTTGTAAGGATTTCACAGTACAAATATGTTATATATCCTATAAAATATCCTAACATTGAAGAAAAATAGAAGTTACTATAACATTTTCCATAAGGCTGAAACACATAATTATTCCATGATTTCTAGGAATAGTAAATTTGAATTACTTTTTCCATGCTAAAATTTTCTGTAAACCAGGAAAAACATGAGGAAATTGATTTCATTGAAACATGGCCTTGATGAGGAAAGAGTTGAGCTGGGAGGATGATTTCAACCAAATCTTTATCTCATCAGAAGATGTCCCAGTCATATCTCTGCACAGGATCATGAGATGAGATCAAACCATGCCAAAGTCAGGCAGCACTTCAGGCCTCTTCCTGTTCTTCCATATCTGAGCAGGGAACACAGGATTTTAGTTGTGCCTGCAGCTGGCTCAGGACACCATGCCCAGAGCATCCCACCAACATTCCAGACCTGGACACAGCTTTAATTAACATTGGAGCCCACGTTAATTAACAGCCAAACAACCTGGGCTGTTTCCACTAAGCTTGGAGCAGGTTTGTGAGACATTGACCTGTACCCATCAAACAGAGCTGGTTACCAGCACTGCAGATCCATTTACTGGCCAAGCACAGTAGTCAGAATTGAACTATTAATAACTCAGCCATTTAATCTTTTTAAATGCAGGAAGGGGACAGTAAAAACCTCCTGAATGAATCGTGTGTGTATAAGCAAATGCAAAAATAAAGGAGGGAGAAATGACAATTGTTCTCGCACTGAGACTTTATATGCCAAGTTTCAGCCTAGAGCAATGTTTTACTGCTGAATTATAAACTCCTGGAAGTGGGGATTTATACCAGGGCTGCTAACAGACCCTAAACAGCAGCTTGCAGGCGCCATCCTAATGAAGCAGGGCTTTGAAACATGACATTTTGGGTCAGACAGAAAGGCTTGCAGACAATAGAAGACCAGGGGAGAGCCTTGTTACACAGCTCTGCTTCCTAATATATCTATATTTTTTAACTAGACTGTGCACTGCAAGCTATCACAAACTGTAATAAAAACAGGCCAGTCTGTTCCAGCACAGTGGAAGGAGCACTCACACTTGCCTTGTGGTGAGATGGGCTGGGACTGAACATGCACCCAAAACATTTAAACCTTGGAAAAGCCCAGTAGTACTTATTTTGTTATTGGATTCCTGGGATCTCACTAATTGATGGTTTTCTTCCACACATGGATGCCTCACCCTATGATTACCTCTTTAACTGGTTAATATAGCACTATTAAACTAAGCTCCTAAGTACATGCTTAATCTTAAAATATAAGGGAGTTCTGGGATTTGAGGTCTGATCCAGAGTTCACATATTTCAGGGGAAATCTTTCCTCACAAACTCTAAACAGATTCATCAAAGGTAGGTTCTCTGAAACTCTTCCTTCTGTAATCCCTGTATTTGTACAAGACTGGCCTGGCCCATGGGGGTTAGATCATCCCTGATAAACATTGCCCAAGTGATTCTGACAAAACCAATGATGAGATTCCAAATCTGTCTGCAGCCTATTTTTAAGTTTCATTACCCTTAAACTGGATGTTTTCACTGCAGCAAATCAGGCCATTCCCTGGGAAATCTTGAAGATTTCCATCCTCATAACAGCAGCAGTGAAATAGTTGGGCTGCTTTCCTGCCTCCCTTCAGCTCTCATCACAAGGTTCCTGGAGCTCCTGGGAGACAAGGAATTCCTTACAGACACTGACCTGCCAGGAGCAAGGGGGCAGCTGTGGCCACCAGAGCTGGGATCAGCCTGAAGATCCTGGATTTCAGAAGTAGATGGTCTTTTACTCACACCAACTGTCACAAGTTGTTTTCCTCCCCTGCAAACGCTGCTTTCAGAGAATGGGCAGCAGATGCAAAGGTCAAGCTTGGCCTGATTTGGGACCAGCTCTAACTAAAAATATGAAATCCTACCCAGCCTAAGCCTCCTATTGCTGGGTGCTGAGTTTAGAGCTTCTCCTCCCAGCCTGTGGCAGCCCCAAGCAAGCAGGACTGAGAAATCCAACAGTGAGTGACTCATTCTGCCCAGCCTGGGGTGAAAAACCTCTGCCTCTTCCCAGATCCCTGTCCATAGACCAGCACTGCCAGGGGCATTTGCACTGAGAAAACTGGAATCATTGCTCTGGAAAGGGCTAAAAGTCAGCCAAAAATAAAGATATTTTAACAAACTGAACTTCCTCTGCATCTCAGGGATTAAATACTTCCAGTAAAGAAATCAAATCACCTCCCTGCTACAGAAGGATCACCTCTGTAGCTTAATCTAGTTTTAATGGGCAAGTGCAAAACAGGAAAATCAGGAATGATTACTTCAGGAGCTGCATCCTTTATAATTAAAGGAAAGCCCACACAGTTGGGAAGTACCCATGTGAAGTTTCTTTCAAAGCTCTGTTTCTTAGATCCTGGATACATTCAATAAAAAAAGCCCTCATATTTTTAATGTTGTTACGCAAAGAACAAAAAAGGGCAAATTTGGGTTTGACAAAAGATATTTTGTCATTGGCTGCATTTTGCAAAACAAATTCAGGAGCTGCTTTGAAGTGGAATTTCTGGCTGCTGCAGTCTGAGGAATTAATAAAAAAGAAACTGAATCAAAGCTTTGATTGTATTCTCTGTACAAAAGCTCTCACTTGCAAAAACTGCATTTCCAAAGCCAGGACTAAGAGAAGGTGATATCCAGGTTTGCAGGATGTATTAGGAGGATTTCCTATCCTTATTCACTGAATAAATTACAAAACCCAATGGATCAGCAACACAAACATGCAAGTGAATGTAACCTTAATTCTCCTAAGCATCCCCTTAATCTCCTCAGTGAGGCTCCAGAGGTGTAACAGGGAAAGACTGAGATCGGCAAAAAGCAAGAAGAACATAATTCTCCTATTCCCCTCATAATTTGGCAGAACTGGTAAAGCTGGTGCAGTGAGTGTTGGGAAAAATCAAGCCTCAGATATCAAAACAGATAGCAAAGCTGTTCCAGGCTGTTCATCCTCAACATGAAATAGAAGTGGTTTAAAAGAGCAAATAACGATCCAGCACATCACAGGCTTTGGTTTTGCTTAAGACTCAGCAATATATCCAGGAGTTAACAGAGACATTTCAGCTGCAGATTTAAGTTCTACTATAATAAGTTTTGGGGGTTTTTTTTTTGTTGTTTTTTGGGTATTGTGTGAAGAATCCCAACTGCATCTACCACCATGAAACAGCTGAACAGAGGTGGATCCTGCACAGTGAACTGCGGTTTGTGGAGGAAGGGACTGAAGGAAGGATGTTGGATTGATGCTGCCACATCTTTGCATCCTGTCTTACCTTGTCTGTGCAAGTGGGAAAACATGATTCCAGCTGAATTGTTCACAACCTGAGGCAGGGCTGACTGACACCTCTCCCTGCCCACACACAGCAGCAGTGGCAGCATGGAATAAAGGAGCTGCTGGACTCAGTTTCTTACAATGAAACCCCAAAATACTGAATTCAAACAGCTGAATTAAGATTGCTGTGAGACCTTTAACTTCACATTTATTCCCTGGCTTGTGCACATCTCAACTGTAAACACTTTAGGTGCCTAAAGGCAATTACAGGGCAATTGCAGCATTTTACTTCTTCTACTGATCTTTCACATTACCTTGTAACTTGGGTACTATATTAAGTAAGCAAAAATAGCACTTTGAATAAATCTCAGTTAAGGTGGCAAGTGAGTTTTTATTTTTCCCCTGTTCTCTGGCAGGAAAAAAAAACCCACAAAAAAGTGACCAGACTTCTTTGAAATAATTCATTTTCTAGGTGAAAGTCACCATGCTCTCTCTCTACTTAAAAGGTAAATCATTTTTGAGCAGCTAAAATGGTTTTAGGTGATGGCAGGCCGCTGAGGAAAGTGAAATACAGTTCTCTCACTGCACAGTTACAGTGCAAACTATGTTTTAAGCTTTAAAAACCCATAACACAAACAGAGTGGAATAAAGAGCTATGAAACAACTCAAGTAACTGCAATAATTTTGAGATAAAAAGTAGTTGTTGGAAAAAAACCCTAACCCTATCCAAGCTAGAGATTCTTAGTAGATGATTAATTCACAAAAAGTTTTAAGAAACCTAAAGGAACAACATTGTTGCTTTGAGAACTTAGTAACACATATCAGAATGTAAAGAAAAAACTTAAAAATTATGAGACTTTTCTTCAAATTTTTACCATTGGGAAAAGATGCAAAAAGGATTATTTTTTGCAGCTTACCAAAACTTTGTTGGAAATACAAACTTGAAATCTAGCTTAAAATGCTACATAAGGGAGATTTTACCAGAGTTGTGTCATTTATTTCAGGTGAGAGTTAAGGGCAGAGAAGAATTGAGCAACACAGAGGTCAGGACAAGCAGTGGGAGCACAGAGGTATCACAGAACACGTGGAGGCAGCAGAATAGTGAGAACCAGAGAGGAGACCTGAGGGTGGAGAGACTCTTGGCTTCTCCACCTTCAGTGAATGACTCAAGGTTTTAAATTAGCCCTTGGAAGGCAGGAAAGGGACAGGTCTGGTGCATTTGCACTCTGGAGAACTCTGCAGCTTCCTGAAACAGGATCTTCAGCATTGGTGTGCACCATGGTCTCACCAGGGCCATCTATTGATCTCCACACCACTCTGAGCCAGCAGCTCAACCAAGTCTGCTGTGCATCCCCATTCCCAGCTCTGTGGGTGGGGAATGTTGGGCAGGTTGAACTGCACAGGAGGGATGACAACCAGGACAAAGACAACTGGAGGAGGAGCCAGAACCAAACTTGTCTTTCATTATTTCAACCACTCTGACATCCTTTTCATGTCCTAACAAATACAAGGGGAATTTTCAGTTCAAGCACAGTGGTGGCACCCAGCTGAAGGGCTGAGCTAGGAAGGTAGTGAAAAACAGAGATACATTGCAATAACATGATTGGGGTTCTTCCATCTGAACGTTGTGGTGTTATTATGAAATAATCCCTTCCGCCAGCTTGTTTAGGTGGGTTATTTATAGCACAAGCTCCTTCAGAGCTTCAAAAGTCTTATAGCAAAACCACCAAACCTCTCAAACTGAATTTCTTAAAGGACTTTCTTTTTCCCTAGCATTTTACATAAAATTTAAAAGTAGCTTTTTCAAGCTACTAAAATTTAAGGTTTTTTTTTTTATATAATCATGTCTATATCATTAGTTAACATTTTTTCCTGTTAAGAAAATTTCCTCCCTTCCAGTTCAGAAGGAAGTGCTCTTAAAGCACTTAACAGGATAATGGCACAAGAAGTAGAAAGGCAAAGCTACTGCTGTAACCTGTATTGTCTTTTTTCCTTTAATAGAAAGGAGTTCTCATAGGTTGGAATACTTAAAGGCAAAATATAAAATTTCATTAATGTCATTCCATTCCTTATCTGATAAAAGTTACTCTACTCTTCCCTTATAAAACAACATTAGAGACCAGCACATGCTGACAATTCAGAACACAGGCTGATGTAAGGAGAGAGAGAAAAACCCAACAAAATGTACCAGGACAGGAAAAAAGGGCAGAAAAAGGAACCCTTACCTTTCTGATGTTGCAAAGAGACCAGAAGCACATTAGCAGGGAAGAGGCATCATGCTCACTACTCTGACGGAGGTAAACACACCCTATCTCCAGAACCCTTTCAAATTCTTCAGAGACCCACCCAGCAAAGCTGCACTTCAAGATTTCTGACTGAAGGCAATCCTGATGTCATCCTCATCACCTCGTGAAACTCGGCAGCAGCAATGCCAGCGCCTTCCCTGCTGGTTTCAACACAGCAAATGAAGAAATGTTTGAAGTCACGTGGGTTTTGTTGCACGGTGAGAATTTGTCTCACCGTATATTGCTACACACGCGCGCAAGGATGCTGAGCCTGCTGAGGGTGCAGAAAAGGGAGCACCAAAAACATCACTTCACTTGGACAGCTTTTAGATGAAGTGTGGGGTTTTGAATGAAGTTAGAGAAAGGTTTCTACTCCTATTGACCACTCTCAGCAGTACTTCCAGCCTCAGTTCACTGAATGTTTTACAACAAGTGCTCCAGTTCCTCAGAAGATCTAAAACGGAATTTCTGAAATTCCTAAAGCAAAAGAAAGCACAAACTGAGCGTGTGTTTGGTTAGCGATACCATAGAAACATGTCTGTTTTACTTAACCTGATTGTTTAATTTCTTTTCTAATTCCACAACTAAGGAATCAAGCTGAAAGTCATTCCTCAGCAGCTCTTCCCAGTTTCAAATAACAAATAACAGCCTTCAGAAGTGTTGGCATTACTTTGCATTCTGGTGGACACAGCAATGTTGTTGCAAAGAGAGAAGAGAACCTCACAGAGGAGCCAGGAGCAGAGAACCTTTTATTAGCCTTTTCTTCCTGCTTGCAGTCAGCAAACAGCAACCCAGGAAATGGGACCAGGCTTGTCAGAGCTGAGCCAAAGCTCCACCTCAGCCAGCACTCTGTCAGAAGGAAGCCAGGAGCAGATGGCTATGGAAGAGCACAAGAATGGCAGAAACACAAAATAGTAACTGATAAAGCCCCCAGCCACCAGTACTTTGGGGCTCTAGACTTCTTAAACCACAGAAGGCAGCTATGGAAATAACACTGGAGAAGTTCCCTCCTGCAGGCCTTCCTTCCCACAACTCCTTTAGAGCACATTGAAAGCTCCATCTGAATCTATAAGCCTGCCATGAAAGAAGATGTGACTCAGGCAATATTTGGAACCTCTTCATTTATTTTCCCTCATGAGAAAAGCATGGGTTATCCTCATACAGCATTTCTTTAATTTTAGGTATTCTATCTTGCAGCTATTGCAAGTCTTTGGTCCTTCCATAAAACTGGGAGCAGTATTCAACAACCTGATGCACCAGAGAAACATTAAACACGACAGGGTATTTCAGAAAAGATTATGGCTTGGCTGCTGCTTTAAATGATCTCCAAACTTTCCCACATCTGAACCAGCCACTGCTGTGAACTAAGCAGAAGACTTAGGAACTCTCTGCCAATTAGGAAAGCCTAGAGCAAGCTGATTCATACATCACCTGGCCAGTACTGGGCCAGGAATGGAAGAGGTAATGGGCAGCAACATCTTTCTTATGCCTAAAACCACAATCTCTTCACTGTTATGGTAAATTGCAAAAAAATAAGTTTTTTTTTTTTGTACCAGTCCCACATTTGGTCCAGTCAAACAAACCCACAAGTTTTTTCATCCTTTTTGAGCTGCATTTGTTAGGCTGGCACCACCTACATAGGATACTATTACAAGACTAAAGATATTCCGTGGTAAATAACAAGCTCATCACACCCCCGTGATTAAAGTGATTAAAATGCCCACTGACCTTAAAATTATCTTTGCACCTCCATAGTGCTTATCCTTCAGGAGTCTGAAATTTGAATGCTGCAAAAAAATAAAATCAAACAAAAAACCCCCTTAGTCTGCACGTCTCACGGAGAAAATAAAAATTTAAAAGTTTAAGTGCTGCCATTCCTTACTTGCAGCATAATATCTACTCATTCACTGGACAATTAAACACAACTAAATACAATAATATAACTAAATATGATTAGATAATGGAGACATGTATTTGACTCGATTATTTTACGTATCACCGGGAATTACGTATAAGTTCTCAGTAACAGAAGTATTACAACAGAGTAAGAAAAATTCACTTCTTTCAGCAAATGTCACAAAATATCCCTCTTTCTTTTCCAGCCAGCTGAATTCATATAATAAATTACAGTGAATCCAGACAGTGGGTGTGAGCTTTCAGCTGAGGTTTCAAGCAGTTACACAAGAGAGTTTATAGTATTAGTAAACTGTCTCAGCAGAGAAAACCCTCCTGGCAAATCTTTGAGACTGTATTAAATCTTAAACTTCTAAATCAGAGCTGTTGTGTGTGGTGGCACTTGCAGAGGGAGAAGGGAAAAAAAACCAACAAACCAAAACACCAAAACTATCCCAAAAATCCCTAAGGGTTTCTTTTGTTTCCCTTCATATAAAAAAAAAATCCTGGAATGCGGGGGGGCAAAAATAAATGTTCTAAATATACTGTCTGTTAGTACCTAACCATTTTTGCTGACTGATTACCTCAATGGCAGAGTGTTAATGAAATCTCAGTCATGTATACATGGAAGAAAAGTAGGAATCACATTGATCTAATAATCATTTGCACTCTGAATTCTCTCTTCATCACCATCTCCTGGCCATCAGGAATTCCTTCAAGATTAAAGTAAAAAACCTTGACATTCCTGCACTTTCTGCTCCTCAGGAATCAACAAAAGCCTGAAAATGAATCATTCCAAGTCACGTGTCACAATATCATAATTCAAAACATTGCAATCTGTAGTTTAAAAGCTAAGATCCTTCTCTACACAGGAATTCACACCTTCTCCTAATATGCCAGCCTTTCCTTACATAAAAGCAATGAAAAAGTCTCAAAAAGTTTTTTCCTCAAGATGTTTCTTCCTAGTATGACCTGATTCATAATCCAGATCCTTACAGGGAGAGGTTCACTAAGGAGAGGCTTGTTACTAATCAATTAGTAATGCCATCTGTCATAATTGAGACTAGATACCTGATTTTGAATGCAGGAACCATTAAGGCAATTAATATTTATCATCCACAAGTGTCATTGCAGGATTAAATGAGGAAAATTTGAACACACACATTGAAATCTTCAAATCAATTACATCTTTTGAAATTATTGCTTCAGAACTTGATTCCCATGAATTTTAGCTAGAAAGAAAACTCATTACTTTGAGAATCTGGGCTTTTAATAATGAGGAAGATGATTTGGATGAAGTGGGTAAAGAGAGGATGTCAGGAGCAATACTGGAAGGATAAAGTCAGTGAAGGGAAGGAACACACTCTGCTGATCCACTCTGCCTTAGGAAAAAAGGCTCCAGGAAAAGTCATTACCTAGGGACTGCCTTCCAACCCATTTCTGTCACACACTCAACCACTGAGGGCCAGGAACACCACAACTGTGCTCGCTTACAAACCCTTGGCTGTATTCCATTTAAACACACCGTGTATCAACAAACCTGGACAGGAATTAGGAATCCTCTCCTATCCAGGGGTACAGAAACGTGATTTGCTGGAGAGTTCATCTGCTCACAGTTTGGTTGTGACACATTATGCAAAATCCTAATTGTTTTATCTTTAAATTATCTTTGGTGAGAAGGCTTTATTTCCTTTCCCTTGATTTAGCATCGACTTGTCTTGCTGAAATGCCTTTTCTGTTAACCAGAAACACCAGAAAAGTCAAATATAACTGCTTAGCTATATAAAAAACTTCCACTGAGTTTGTTCCAATACATTTGCAAAGGCAAAATTCACATTTTCCTCTCCACCTACAGCACTGCCAATTCACCAAAACCACACTCCCATGTGCTGCCACTATCTGAAAATGCAGGAGACTAATTCACACAATCTTCTAGCTGCAACAATAAGAGATTTAACAATTAACCCAATCAAATGACAGTTTCTTAATCCATTTCCAACAACATAGGAATAACATAGGATTCAAAAAACAAAAAAGGATGCCTTGTTAATCCTTGGAGCTGGAAGCACTGGTTTAACAACAGTATGAAAAAACCCCTCAACAATTTGTAACACTTGCATGCAAGACAATGCTGCAAACATTGTTTGATTACATTACTGGGAGACTCCTGGAGCATCAATCTTTATCCACCCATAGAAAACAACATATGAGAATTTGCTTGGTGAAGCTGAAAGACAACCCCTTTGATGCTTCACACCCAACAATTCCCACTTCTGCATCAGCTCCTAAGTGACATTTATGGAAAACAGCGGCATCATGCTGGTCAGTAATTTCAGCTGAGGTGAAGAAACCCTCCTTTAGAGGGACCAATACTTGAAGGTGACCAAGTACTGGATTCTCCCTTGAGAAGATAAATAATCTCTTAAAAAATTGGGTTGAGTTTGGTATTTGCTGCTGAATGGGTCCTTGCCTAACTTCCAAAGTAGCTGTAATGGTGTCAGCAGAAACGCACAAATTTCTTGAAGAATATAAATATTATCAAGGAAGCCAAGTACTAGAAGTAAATGTCCAGATACCATTGATTTCTGTTTCAGTTAAATCCCTGCATGAAAGGGCCATGAAAGGTCTGTAGTGACAAAGTTACTCCAAGATCTGACAAACCCTGGAAGGTGACACTTGAAGATAAATAAAATATTTCCTTGCTGGAAAGGAAAAAGCTTTAAGGACACAGGATTTTGTAATTTATCTTTTTTACTTAATCAATATACATTCCTTTGCAAAATAGACTTCAAATTATTATTGATGTGTTAATATGTGACTATTACTTCCTCTAAACGGTAAAGGCATTTGGAACTTGTTCAAAGTTCCACAGAAAATATTCATTTTTAACTCTCAAGAACTAGGATGAGATGGGGTAGATACTTGGAGAACTCCAATTAGCAGCTACAATTCCTGACAATTTCAGGATATGGACCTGCAAACCTTCCCTACAAACTTTAGGGAAGCCAGCATTCAGCAGTGCTCACTTTTGAGGTTGTGTGTGCTGCTTTTCCAACAATTCACTTTTTTTCCAAATCTTCCCCCCTAAAAGGACACTGCTGACTGGTAAAACTCATGTTTGGCAGTACAGGCAAAGTAGGAACTAGAAATAACTCAGGATATTGTAATTCTCCATGCAAGATATTTACCATAAAATATATTTTATTCCTTCCATTCATGATGTAAGCCAGCACCAAACCAGCTGAAGAGCATCCATTAAAGAGCATCTCAGCTTATCAGCAATAAACTCATTTACAAAACATTTAAGAAGATAATGACTTAGAGAAGCTTAAAACCCTGAAATGTTTCTCAACAAAGTCCAGCTCCTTGCCTGCTGTGGAGGTAGGGACAGTCAAAGACTGCCTGCCATCCCTTCTGACATACACTGTTGGCTTCTAACAAGCTTCCAGAGCGAACCAGGCAGCCCAGAAGGGTTGAACAAAATACAGCAAGAATTTACAAACTCATTAGGATAACTCTAAGGGAAAACACACAGAAGTAACATTGTTTTGACCACAATACTTTCACTCCTACTGACACTGTGATAAATCCCTGATAATGACTTCAGAAACCATCCCAGCCTGACTGGAAGTACAAAAAAAGCTTATCCTACAGTGATAAACCAGGGAACAACCAAGGCTCCCTATTCCCAGCTTTATGAGGGTACTGCAAGTATAGAGGTTCCCAAGGTTGGTTTTCATTCTTGTATTACAGGATTAAAACTTGTACTACAAGTCTTAAAAGTAGAATGGAAAGCAGCCATAAAAATATTGGAGAAAACCCAGTTTGAAGAACCACAATCGTGGAACCACCTGGATTCAGCTGTAGCTGCAATCAAGCTCTACAAGCATTCAGTTAAAAAGTTAAAAAATGTTCTTGCTTGGAAGTGCATCCTGTAAGCAACTTCTAGTGCTAACTGCTTACCTCATTAAAGCTTCACTTATTCTATTGATGTTGAAGGTCCACCAAGCAACTGCATTAATGGCAAACTGTGAACATTTCAGGAGTTCTCAGATAGAAAACTGTCTCCACACAGGTCACCTGATTTGTTCTGTGTCTTGCTTTGAAATAATACAAGAGAAGTTGACAGCTATCAATACCCAAAGGTAAGGCACACTGATCTCATGGGAATCACTGACCTAATTCTCAAGTTCTAACTTAACATTGGGAACAGGATCTGCAGCTGAATTAATTTGCTCTAGCACGTGAAAAAACAGCTGTGCCTAAAAACTTTGTATCATTGAAAAAACACAACCAAAACCTAACCAAACCACTTTCTACACTCACCAATTGATTAAAATACAAATCCTTTAGCAAGGTGCTTTTTTTGTGGTTGGTTTTCTCAAGGCAGCCAAAGAACTCCAATCCACCTTCATGGCTCACTCGCAATTTGTGTGCAATAAAAAACCCTCGACTCATCAATTTAACTCCGTCTCAGGTCATAAATGGTAAAGTATCAACACATTAAGGTATCTAGTTGCCAGATACAAACTATATTCACCCACTTTTACAACTAAAACATTCTGGGAATTAAAACAATGGCTTTCTGAGAAGGGGAACTCAGGAATGACCACTTCTAATAACCAGGTGGGCACACAATCGGCCTCAAGCCTGTAGGAATTAAATACAATTGGACTGCAATTGGATTTGCTGTACTTAAAAAATCAGGTTATGGGCTCCTACATTTCTTGCTACATTCTACACACTGTTCTGAGATGTCTAAACTCTTTATAAAAGCTTATATAGTTGTAATAATTGCTGACAAATAAGACTAGGACTTACCCAAAATTATCACACCATTCTACCTTTCCCACTCAGCTGATCATATCAGAGATATTGCTGCAATTTAGATACTTCCAACTGGCACAGTGTAGACCAAGAAATGCTGAACAATCCTATGTTCAGTGCAAACAATGGAGTTACTCACTTAAAATAAACTAGTCAAAGGCCAAATCAGAAAACGAGTGAGGAGAGTGGAAAGGATTTCTCTGAAATATAAGTACCTACCTACTTTGAAAATGGTGAACTTGAGAAATTCTTGCTCAAGCACCTCACTCGTGGCATTTCCTGTGTTTGAACTGAAAAATTCCCAAGTTGTCTGGAGCTGCATCTCTGAACATGGCCAGAGGGATTTTTATCCTGACAGAAATGAGCAATTCAGCAGCTACAGCATAACTGAGCTCAAACAAAGAGAAGCCAGGCATGTTGCTGCTCTGGACAACTCCAGGGTTAGTTCTTAACTACTGTAACTGCAGGCATGAATGGAAAGGTTTCCATTTCTTGACATTCCCACCCACCCCTCTGCACAACAGCTGTCTTGATCTCAGGAAGAAACCATAGTACAGCAAACACCCAGAAAATTCAGATCTCTTCCATGCCAGTGAAGACCACTCCTTCCTACCTAAAATACTGCTGTCATCCTGAAGGAGTAAGACTGAGGTGCAAACCTCCCTGTCTGTGAATTCATACCCTTCCAGTGGCACTGGAGAGCACTGGAACTGCCAGCTGAACGATCCCATAAGCTACATCCAGTTTTCTTCCTCTCTCAATTGCACAGATTCCTCAGTTCAGGGCTAAAAACTAATCTAGAAGATGGCCACAGAGATTTGAAGGTCAGCAACCTGCTCCAGAGACTGCTCATGTTAGCTCAGTATCTATTTTAATTTAACACGAAATTTCTACTCAAAGGGAAGAGAGCACTTACTTGTTCTCAGTCAGAACAGAGCACTTACCTTCATGAGAGGATCCTGAAAGGAAAGCTGCTTCCCACAGTTCTGAAGAGCTCTGAGGTTTTTCCAGTGTTCCTGTTGTCAGTACTTTCCCAGTGCCTAACCCTTGGCAGATCGTTACAAGCTGCAGGTTAAGCTGCCTTGGATCCTGCTCTGAACTCACTCCCCCAGGCAAACTCTCAAACACTTACTTTTCAGGTTATTCAAATTACATCTATAGAAAAGATATAAGTATAATAATTTAACATCTTCAATACCATCCCACTGCAGTGGAGTTACTTACTTTCTAATTCTCTTTCTGATTTCAGTTTATTGAATATACATCCTATATTTCTAGGAAATGCATAATGGATACAAAAAAATTCTGTTGGAATGTGACTTCTACATTACCTAAGCTTAATTAAAGATGTAATGCTCAACTAAAGTTTTCCCTAGACAATATATGCTTTAATTGCACATCTACCTTTTCTTTTAATTAAAGGAATATAGACATCTGAAGGTCCACTTTGAGCAATGCACCAATGCAGAACATACAGGATAAACAGTAAACTGTCCTCAACTGTATCACTTTATTTAGCCCATCTTCTAAGCAGTCATGTGTTGCATTAACTTTGCCCTGTAGTCAATAAACCACTACCAATCTGGCAATGTACTCAAGAATAGAATGACATTAAGTATAATTGACAATACTTTACATATCATATTTTTGAAATTATTTCACGAGTTATTTATTATAAAGTGCTGAATATTCAACAACTAATCCTTATATACTGTACATTGACATACACATCATGAATGAGCTTAGGACCCTCAGGTGATGGACCATATCACTGGATGCAATTCCAGGTTTTCAGCGTGCCAACCAAATCCCTGTTTACCCTGCCTGAGCTTAAACGCACTGACTAGTGCAAGAGGCATGAGTTTTAGAAGTCCTTAATCTCATGGAAATATTCCCTAGTGAACTTGTTGAAAAACCCACAAGAACATTTTGGTTTATTGTAGATTCATAGATTTACTCATCTTCTCAACATGGCTCAGCAGTTTCAACAATGCAGATGGATTATATGGAAAAAGATTCCTTCTCTGCAACCTAGAAATAGCCTCTTGCAGCTCTTCCAGACACTTTGTTGACTTGTAAAGCATTACTCTTAGGGGAGCAATGTTATCTGAAGATGCCATACAAGTCCAACAGGATGAGGTAGGACATCCCGTCGGTTTCTGAGGCGACACTTCAGATGTTGGTGGATTCCGGTCATCATCTCTGCAGCTGCGACATGTTTCCCTCCTCCTCACCTCAGCCTCATTGTTTGAAGGCAATTGCTTTGTGTTTACCAAGCACTCCTTGTCATCTGATTCCAGCTCCGAGTCCTCTGAGCTGTCATAATTAACCAGGCTTTGAAGAGAACCACGCAGGGAAGCGCTATCAGTGCCGGTCAATGAGTCAGACTGGTTCCACTCTGCAGCCTCATTACCGCCCTGCTGTGCTGTAAACACCGGGTAATTGTGAGAAGGAGCCAAAGACATCGGAGTCTGTTGTTCTGCTTCACAAACAGCGTTTTGCAAACTCTCCCCAGTCACCCAGCTTTGCTTTTCTCTGTCGGGTGGCCTGACAGAACAAACTGGGTGGAAAACACCATGCCTGGTATCAAAATGGTTACAGACATCTACAAATTGATGCCACTCCTTCCCAAGAAGCTTTAAGTACCTGACCAAGTACTCCAGAAAGCAAGTTTCTGATGAAATCAAAAAATCTAGAAGCACTGTAGAATCAAACGCTATCTTTTCCAGAAAAAATACAAATATACAGTGTGGGTTATATCCACCTGCATGCACACGGAACTGCCGGGATTCCTCCTCTTCTTGGCTTAGGTTAGCAGCAGCATCACACTGTAACCTGAAAAGTAAGCCAGGAAATAATTTAATGGAAGTTAACAATTTGTTTTTTAAAACAGCAATATCCAGAAGATTGATTGTAGCGCTCTTTTAATTTTGTGAAAAAGTAAGAAAAAAAGAGGATTTTTTGTATCAGAGTGAGAAAGAATGAAGGCAGGTGGGGCCAGGAGATTGGACAGTTTAGGAAGCCAAAGCTCTTAAAGCAGGCCTTAAAATTTCCTGAAGGAAACCTTCTGCAATAAACAAAGTTACTTATAACACTTAAACTGTACTTTAATATAAAGATGAAACAATCTTATTTTAATATTTTTGTTAACCTGAATTCAGACTAACTTTCAGAATGTTACACACACTGGAAGAGGAGCCTACTTGTAGTTAAGTGTCTAAGAATTGTGTGTATCTAAGGTATTACTTATCTAAGGCACTATCTTCCCACTTGAAGCTTGAGGGCCTTGTATAAATCAGGATAATATCTCGTATGGTAATTTAAACAACAATGAAGCATTGTACATCCAGGAAAAATCCATGAAGAACACTTTTCAGTTGTTAGCAATAACCATTTTTATTTTTATTCCAAGCAGCTGGAATTCCCATAGGGCCAATCCTTCTAAACTTTGCCAGAAGTACCTGAATTATTGAAGTTTAATTCTAATACCCCATTCTTGTCAAACCTTCAGTGTTGTAAGGAAGCAGTCTTGCTTTTTATCTGTCTTACCACTATTTTAGACATTAAGTCAATTATCCTGAATTACAGGATATGATAAATTATTTAGTAGGAAACTTTCACAACTCTCGTTTCCATCCAAAAAAAGACTTAAATTATCAGCTCTTACACCACACATTATTACATCATCCTGAGGTTTGGGGGGGGTTTTAAATTATTAAAAATTAATTTTCCTTCCAACAAAAGCAGCCAATGGGAATGTCACAGTAGCCTCACTAAAGCACAATTCTTCATAGTTGTCAGAAAAAAAAAAGTATACTGACCGATCAAATTTTAAATAGATGAGTAATAAAGCTTTAGCAGCTTCCCACATGTCATCATCTTGCTCCATGAAAACCAAGGACAGCCATTCACAGTGATGCACAACTGGGTGAGACTCTGGGGAAGGCTTTCCATGACTCCTCCAGAACATCAACAGCTGGGACATGGAACTCTCAAAGTCTCCTGAAAAAAAAGAAGTAACCATGAACTTTGCTATATATTTTTTATTGCCAAACAACACACACTTTGTTTTTTAAATTAACAGTGCATAAAAGTTCATGAATGCAGTTCTCTCCTTAGCTCAACTGATTTATCACAGCATCAGATTTTATAGTTTAGTTCTTGCCGTTTTAGTGCAGTAGCTTACTCATAAAAATCATTTTGTATTCATTAGACAGAAAGACTTTCTCCCTTAGGTGAAAAAGCTTATACCTTCAATACTAATGAGATACTACAGACCATTTTTTGATGTAACACACCATATATTCAAGGTTTAGAAAACAGAAAATTCTCCTGCAATATTGAAATAAATTTTATTTACTGCATCACTACGTGATTTTCCTTAACATTTGACTTTAAGATTTGTTTTTCCTTCTAGCATATAATAGGAACATCAAATTATCTTTGTTACTAATAGTTACTCTTCAGACTGAAAATCTTCCCTATAAATCTAGAAATGACTCAAAATTGAAATTAAAGTTAAGCCACTCTAATCCATGTTAATAGCAAGAAGATCAAGCAGCTTCCCGGAAGGGAAGTTAGCATAATAAAGCATTTAGGTGCTTGTTTTAAACACTTCCTGTAATGTCACTAAAATATGGAAGTACCATTACTTTCAAATTTAAATTCCTCTTGACAGTTGGAGTGTCTGAATCTAATTAAAAAACTCATTTTTGTGTCATGAATCTGGAAAAGAAAACAGAATGTTTTTCTCTGAGAAAGAATTTTCATAGAGACATCTAAAATGGATATAGCCTACATTTTTTCTTGTCACTTGTTCTTACACAATCTCAGTCACCACACATTTTTCAGAAGGTGGATCATGGATAAAATATTCTTTACAAATACTTAATCTTTAAGAATGCAACTGACATCACAAATATAACATCTTCCAAAAATCTGGAAAAAGTTTCACAAGCTCTCTTATAGAAGTTGTAGCTCTTTCTCATGGATGAATTAAAAATTGATTTTAGGCTTGCTACCTAGCGTAGAAACATCCCTGAAGTGTCCAGGCCAGGTTGGACAGGGCTTGGAGTAGGCTGGTCTAATGCAAAGTGTCCCTGCCATGGCAGGGGGTTGGAACTGGATGACCTTTAAGGGCTTTTCCAAGCCAAGCCAGGCTGTGATTCTGTGTTAAGTCCCACAATTTCCCTGTGCCTTACTTTGGAGCTTCCTTATTTTTACCTTTCTATACCACAGCCTGTTTTGCCTCATTACATTACTTGGCTGACAGTAATGCCTTGTACCTTCAATAAAATCAATGCATCATGGTGCCTAAAGTTCTACCTCCACCTTAGAAAAGAGAAGAGCGTTACCTGCAGTTCCTTTCAGTTCCCCACCCAGAATAAAGTAGATGCTTGTGCTATGGACTCTTTTCTTTTCCAGCTGAAGAAGAGCCAGGTGTTCTCAAGCTGGCTTAATGTTCTTAATGGGAAAAATTTTCAATCCCAAATGCAGCTGTTTCAAGCCCAACATATTGCAGGGCTAAGGATTTAATAAAATGCAAGGAGAACTAATTAGGCAGGACACAGCAACAGCAGTTTCTTGGGTGGGTCTTCTCCTTCCTCCCTCCCACCACCACTAATTCAGCAGAAATCTATTTACAGTCTTAATCAGCTATGACTACAAAATCTAAAACCCCTAAAAGTCTGCTGCTTAATGAACAAAATTTAAATGGACTGTTACCTTTGATTTCTGCTTCCGTTGCACAGTTGTGAATCTTGAATTCCAGTGCTTTAAGCACAACCAGACTTAAGGCTCTGAGAACAGTTTGGTCAGAACCACCTTGAGAATCATGTCCAGGAGCAGCTTCACTGCTTCCAAAGGAGCTGGACTTTCCACTGAGTGGGATCTGATTAAGCCAAGTCAAATTCACAACCTGCAGAACAGCATTACTCAGTGCAAGCATATCCTCACACAAAGATGGGGTTTGTAAGAACAGTGATCCACTTTCAGCATCTTCTCTGGACTTGTGAAGGACACATTTTTTAAGGAGCAAAATGAATTTCTTCTTGATTACATAAGGAATTGATGCACTAATAACATTGAGGACATAAGAAACCTTCAAAAATAAAATTCTCTGGCACCTGAGCGGTAATTCCAGTTCCATTCTGGAAGCCAAAAGTGCTTCAAGCAGATCTATAAAACTGATCAGATTGTTTGTAGCTTCAGAATAAGGTGAAGTGTAGTGGTGACTGTCAAAATGATGGAGCAGGATGGCATTATAAAATCCCTCAAGCACCGCATCAAGAGGAGCCAACAACTTCAGAACACCTACGGCAACAAGAGGCACGTTATTGACCTGTGGTGTGACACATAAATCAGTAACTAAGAAATAAATCAGTAAATAAGAAAGAAAGACTACTTTCAGAGTATAATACGTTCAAACCACTAGATTCTAACAGCATTTCGTCACCCCCTGTACAAGAAAGGGGTATCCTGGAGCCAAACTATTCCCGAGGAATGCCGGGTGAGTTGCTCCTCCTGGCGGCACCCGCGTGTCGGTGCCGCCGCAGCACCGCCGGTACCTGCTCCGGGCACGGGCGCGTCCTTCAGCGTCTCCTTGAGAATCGCTGCCAGAGTCCACAGGCAACCGGCCACTCGAGCATTCCCGGGGAATCCCAACAGCGTGTTCAGGCTAAAGCTGAGCCACGGGGCATTTAAGGCGTCCTAAGAAAAAGAATTCAAAAACCCATCACGTATGCTCTCAGTTGTTATGCAAATTACATTAAATCATAATGCAGTGATTTAAAATTGTACATTAAAAAGATTCAAATGTAGGCACAGACAAGACACAGATAGATACAGTGTCTGTCCTGGGCCAATAATTAGGTCTTTAATTACAAGCATGAAGCAACATATGCATGCAATAGAAATTATCTGTATGTTCCAAAAATGGAAAACCAAACCTCCTAATGTCACGTGACCTACCCAAAATCAGATAATTCTGTAGACAGACCAGACCTGAATTCATAATTCCCAGACAAGTTGGCAAGAAATATTACAAACATAATTATGAAATAAATCTGTGTTCAGGATGCTACTATGGAGACTGGAATATATATTCACTAAATATACAGCACATTCAAAAAAACCCCCAACTCAAGTAAATGGGATATTCAAACAAGAAGATACAGCAAAGCATTTGATTAACTTTCAAGAAGGTATTATTTATTTTTATCTACTGCATTACCCAACAGATACCAAAGAACTGTAAAAATACTGATAGTCTAGATCATAACCTTTTTTTAATATCTGTATTGCAACTTTAAAGACCTTATTGTCATCTACATCCATTTTACCTTAAATGACTTTCACAAAACTCCGGATTTTTAGATATATAGACACCCCACACTTCTGTTACACATCAGATCTCCTTGCCTTCCATACTCCAGGCTCCTCCTAACACAGTTGACAAAGTTTCTCAGAAAATATAAACACTATAAAAACGTGGCTGTAGAGTCAAACTGAACAACCTGGAGGCACAGGTTCATTAAGCCATTTTTTGAGCTGTGAAGTGATGCCACACTCACCTCTTCCTTTAGCTGGAAATGCACAAGAGATGCTAAACTTTGTGAGGCCATGTGAGATAACAGCCGATCGTCACAACCAAGCAGGTGAATCTGGAGACAGGTAAAAAAAAGGAAAAATACCTAAGGCATATCCCTTGTTATTTTTCCTCCTTTCCTAAAAAAAAAGAAAATCTTTTGGAAGTTACCAATTTTGAGTCAATTTTTGCCTCCTTCAGAAGGAGAACAAAGATTTCACAGTACTTCTGTCTCGTGTGGAGTTCAATTTCCTGGGACTCTGCTTTTGCCACCATCATTTTGATCAAGGTGAGCTGGAGCAGCCTCACCTCTCGTGGGCAGAACGAGGAGCTCATGTTTGCAAAGCCATTGGATAAATCATCTGTTGCAGGGACAACATCTGACATATCAGTGTCTTGATGGCTCTCAACACCACCAGCAGTAGATGGCAGAGGCTTCTGATGACAGGATTCATCTCCTTCTGGTGGCTCAACACACAGATTAATTAAAGAGGAATAATGATGGCTTTCCCTTGCTAGGGGAATGCCTGCCAGGACATCCTTATACATCTGCTGCAGGAGAGAGATCTTCATTAGGAGATCATGCAATATTCCAGAAAATGCTGTGTATCTTCACTGATTATTCACTGCAAATCAGCTTCCAAGTTACTTTCATCCAGTAAGAGAAACAGAAGCACCACTGGGCAGTTCTCTTCTAAGTTACCTATAAATAAAACATTTTGCTGTTACCTTGCAAGCAACTAGAAAATATAAAGGAACAATACATTTTTAGAGTTAATGCTACCATTATTAAACTTATTTTGAAAATGCAAATTCAGCTGCACAAAACTGTTGCAGTGAGACATTAAAATGAAGAATTACCAAGCTGGGAAGAAGTTCACAGTTCCAGTATTATATTACCAACACCAAAATTCATTTGCTGGAATTAATAAACCCAAAGATGATTATTGTTAGGGGCTACTTTTAAAGATATGACAACTTGGATTAAATCTTTCTCCACATTGCTAAAACTACTAGAATCTAAATTCTTTTGTGACAGATGCCTCCAAAAACAGGCATAAAATTTCAGCTACAAATTTTCCTGAACTGGCAACGTTCATTGCTCCACTGAGGCTGGAACTGGAAACAGCTCTCAAAATAATGGAAGCCAAAGGAAGGACAAGTCTTAACTTTTGTTGCACACAGGCTCAAGGTGGGCTGACCTGACCTCAAGGGCACAGTGATCAAGAAGCTGAAAATTAAAGAATAATTTACAAACAAAGTGTAGAATTTATTTATTAAGAGCCAATAAAAACACTTAAACATATTCAGGAAAGGTTAAAAAAAAGTCTTTATCCCATTATCAATGGAAGATATCTAAGTTACAGCACTGGAATATCTGCTACAGCTTAAAATGAAGAGCTATTAAGAATTCAAATCTCTGCATGAAATGTGAGCACCTAAGCCCTCACAATTTTCTATCCAGTATGTAAATGGCCAGACAGATACTCCATCTTCTCAGAAAAAATACAACCTTAAGAACATCAGGGTTTCTTTTTCACCTACATAGAGCGATGCTCATCTGTAATATCTTTTTAGAAGAGTTTTAACATGCTCTCTAACCAGACCTCTTTTAATTACAACAAACAAACTCATTACCTGTATCTATGGTGAAGTCAGAAGTGGGACTTAAGTTAATTATAGGAATTTTCATACTTTTTTCATACTTTGGATAGTTTTTGGATACCCATCTCTAAGTCTGGCATAATAAACCAGGTAGAATTCCAGGCAGAATCCTGCAGCCATCCACCTGTAGCTGGCTTTTATTTAAATACATTTCCACTTTCTGACCAAAGGAAGAAAACAGTTCAGTCTTCTAACAAGTAAGAAATTCCAAAGATCTTCCTATCTGTGTATCAATTTTACCTGCATTTGTCACCAGACCAAATATTTAGTATTACTACTTCTTTTTAGCACAATATTCTAAAACACAATGAAATAGCAGAAGTTAGTATATGAGGCATTTTCGTTCTAGCTTATAAACTTCACAAGTTTGAAAGACAACAATTTTTAAAGACAACATCAAACATTGACCTGATTTTTTCATTGCAACTGAAGCATGTATTGACAAAATGGCTTCCCAAAGGCACAAAGGATTAGAGGTAGACCGCGACATGCTACCCTGATTCATCACTTCTCCCACCATCAGGAAGCATTTCCTTCAAAAACGAAGCTAAAATTTGAGAGCATGAAGTTGCCTGCAGGAGTGATCTACAATTCCCTCCGGTGTGGTATTTTTAAAGACACCTTCAGCAAGGGCTGACCTGAAAACTCCAGAGTGTTACAGCATGTTCCTCACCTGATAGCACCAAGAACCCTTCCCCCATACTCCACATTTTGCTGGATGTTAAGAATAAATCTGGTATTTCAGGCAATAAATTCCCTCTTCATTTGCAGAACCTTTTCAGAATTCTACTTGTGGAAATTTACGACCTGAGACCTCATAAAATTTCTTCAGAAAGCACTGAATATTTTATACAGCTATTGTTCCTATCCTTGAGTTTTATTTCTTCCTAAATGAATACCTAATAAAGTAAAATCATCTCAACACATTTACTTCTGTGTTCGAACTTGAATTATCACCTTATGTGGTAAATGGAGAGATCTCATGCTCAAATTCACACAATCCACCAAGGTGGTTAAGGCAGAAGAGATTTAGAACTTTTCTAGGACATCCACTGTGAGATTTCACCTTCACCACACGATATTGGCTGTGCTTTCCTGGATCCTCTCATAACACATTTATGTTCCTCCATTAATTTGCAAACGTCACAAAAGCTTCTCTAAGATATGTCTCGCTCACACATGACAACAGATCACAAACTTAAGTCACTGAAGGATATGAAAAGTGAGGGGGCTTGTTTTGAAGGCATTTACTTCAAAGAGGGAGAAAATATCAGACAAGGACTAAATTTGTTTCAGACATAGCACGAGAGTGAAAAGCTCAAAGCTGAAGAGTAAAGAAAAGCAGTGACAAACTCCAACCCTTATTTGTATTATTTATCTGAGTTATTCATGACAGCATCTAAAAACCAATTAAGGCAACGCCTCACAGAGCCAGACTCCTGCATAAACAACAGGAAACAGTTCTAAAAACCTAACATGCAGAGTGATCAGGCAAAACACAGAAAATTACACAGAAAGGAAGAAACACAAACAAATGGGGTTTTATATGTTGCTTTCATGATCAATAATGTTTTAAAATCAAAATCAAACTTATTCCTCTTCACTTAGATCTCCAACTTACTGTGTGTCATTTTAAGACATTTGTGTTAGTAAAAAAAACAACCCAAAAAAATCATGTTAGTCCCATCAAATTACAAAGGAATTCTTCCCTGCAAGGGTGGGGAGCCCCTGGCACAGGGTGCCCAGAGAAGCTGTGACTACCCCTGGATCCCTGGAAGTGTCCAAGGCCAGGCTGGACAGGACTTGGAGCAACCTGGGATAGGCAGAAGGTATCCCTGCCCATGGCAGCAGATGGAATGAGATGAGCTTTAAGGCCCTTTTTGGGAGAAAAACTATCCAAACCCCCACCCGATTTTCATTAAAAAATTAAATCTGATAAAGCAAAATGAAAACTCAGTCCATGAATTTTGGGTATGAATCTGAAGGCTCTAGATCTCCTTACAAGGAAATTATCATGGTATTTAAGGAATAGAATACACTTTGGACTCTTTGTACTTGCAGTGACTTCATAGGCTCATCTCCCAATGAAGAATAAGCTTCTGCTCAGCGCTGAAATACTTAAACGCCTCTAAATTAGTATCATTTCCTTCCAGAGTTCGAAACAACCTGAGCTATGCAATCCCTGCTAAGCGTGGCACTTCAGCACGCTGGATGCTTTGGCTGCAGTTCTGCCGAGCGCCTTCAGTCACTGCTGGCAGGAGCAGACCCGGACCCGCCTCAGCGGCCCCTCACGGCACCTCTCTCTGCCAGCGCTGGGTGCTCATCGGAACGCTCGCCACACCCGGGGCTTAGAGAGCGAGCACGAAGCTGCCGCTTCTCCAGAGCACCCATAGCCCCATCCCGCCAGACTGAGGGCAGCCGAGGCCTCCTGCCCCTCCACCAGCGCGGCTTCCCGACCCGGCATCCACATAGCGCAGAGACCCCAAGAGCCCAGACCCACCCGGTGACCCTTCCTTCACTTGTTCGTCTTTTGCTCCCTCAGCGCCCCCCAGGTTCTCCTCTCAGCGGCCCCCGGATTCACCCCTCAGCACCTCCCGCCACCGCCTCGCTTCCCAAGGCCCCGCCCCCGTACAGTCAAACCACGCCCACACCACCACTGTCCCGCCCCTCCTCATCCGGCCCGGCCTCTTTCGCTCCAGGCCCCACCTCTCACCCCCCCTTCCCGCACGCCCGCGGCCCCGCTTAGTCACCCCGAGCCGCGGAGCACACTAGCCCATCCCCGCCTCGCTACCCGCCAGCTGCTGCCTGGCAGCGCTCGCCACTCACCCGCCCCTGGAGGGCCGCGAGGCCCAAACTCCGCTCCGTCAGAGCGCCGGAACCGCCGCCACCGCCCCCTGTCGCAAAGCGACCCCCCCACTCCTCCGCAGCTTTACGGCAGCGGGGCGGAGCCGCGGGGCGGAGCCGCCGTCAGCCCGGCGGCCAATGGGGCGCGGCGGCAGCGCGCGGGCGGGGGCGGGCCCGCCGTCAGCT